>CM061139.1:96718300-96842192 GCA_030789695.1 Scilla litardierei | reverse complement strand
TTTGGGGGATGGGGCCAACTACTCGACAGCCGATGCGGTGAACAAGTGGGTGTCGAAGAAGCTGTACTACGACTACAATAATAACGCTTGTGCCCTGGGCAAGAAATGTGGACATTATACTCAGGTGGTGTGTGCCAACTTGGAACATCGGGTGCGCACGCGTGACGTGTGACAAAGGTGCAATCTTCATCGTTTGCAGCTATAATCCCCGGGGAACTACCGTGGGCAACGTCTGTACTAGTCGACGCATAGCATATGTATATAGAATAATCTGATATGTCGTACGTACGTAGTCTCTACATATTAAAGGCACACACCCTAACAAATACATTAAAGCCCATTTAACCGGCAAACTTATTAGATCACTTTATTTGGGCTTAGCTTAATATGACATCCCGCATTACATAATCAACGTTGGATTTAATTCGACAATCTCACACTTGGGCTATATGTCAAACATTAATTATAATTAGGTTTTGCATAAATAACCGAATGAGTACTCAATATGATGTCATTACTGAAATGTATGTATAACCAATTCGGTCTATCAATCGTTTTAACATAGGATCAAAGCTGCCTTTTGTCACATTTATCGTAACGACCCATCAATGGTCGCATATGCTAAAAAAATTGAATGACAAGAATTATGATGTGCATGTGTAGCATGGAAACTTCATGTAATGTGATCTAAACATCATATTTCCAACTGGTCCTCCTTTAACTTTAGTGAGATTAAAACATACCAAAATCGGAGTGTTATCAAATCAAAACTTTATTTCTGTAGAAAATAACATTAAACTAAAAAACTGAAAATGTCTATATTATATTAGCACCCATAAGAATAAACTCCCACTAGAACTGAATATCCTTAACTGACAAGATACCCATAAGAGCAATGTGCACATGAAACCTTCTAGGTGGGAATCCATTAGTAAGTTGATACACAACCATATAGTTTGTTCTGATGTGCTCTATAGACACTATACGCTCCAAACTTTTTAGTCAATAATCAGAAATCGATCTTTGAATGCCTTAACTTTGTCGAGTTCTTGTTGTTGGAATATAAAACTGTAGACTTATTGTCACAAAATAATTTATGTGGTTTTTCAATACCATCCATAATTTGCAGCCATGTGACAAAATTATGTAGTCATATTCCATGATTGAATGTCACACAACCTGATATGAAATCCGAAGCCATGTTAGAAGAGACTATATAAAAGATTGTTTAGCCATCTTCTAGTAAATGGCACCTCATAACATAGATTGCATACCTTTCTTTGCATCCAACAAAAATCATAGTCAGTATATACCAAATGATCTCAAGCGTTTCTGACTTCTGATTCATGAGCATGTAGCCTTTTGTTCTCTATTAGTACCATAAGACCCATTTGGCTGCTATCCAATGGTCTACTCCTGGATTTCTTAAGTATATGCCCAATATCCCTGTAATGCATGCGATGTCTGGTCTTGTACAAACCTGAGCATACATCAGACTCCCTATTACTGAACCATATGGAATCTTATGCATTTCCTGCCTTTCAAAATCACTTTAATGGCATCGATTGAGACTAAACTTGTCTCCCTTAGATACATGGGTATCACTTGCTTACTAATTTTGCATGTCATATCTTTGAATTACCTTTTCGATGTAGGTATTTTGTGTTAATCCAAGAATACCCCGAGAACGATTCAGTGTATCTAAATCCCTAATACAAAAGATGCATCACCAAGATCTTTCATCTCTAATTTCTTAACAAGAAATCTTTTGGTTGCATGCAATGAGCATATATTGTTGCTGGCAAGCAGAATGTCATCGACATGTAAAACCAGAAAGGAACATTTACTCCCACGGAACTTATGGTGTATGCATTCACCAACCAGATTCATCTCAAAACCAAATGAGGTGATCACTTGATGAAACACGAAATACAATTATCGAGACTGAAATGCACCAATAATGTTATTGTTATCCTAAAAGAATCATTAAAGGAAACCAAAGAGGAAGCCTCGTTATAATCAATGCCTTCTTTCTGTATAAAATCATTTATGATAATACAAGCCATATATATCTGTTAAGGCCAAAATTGACCAGGACAGTTGTCAGGCTGACGTAGGCTCAAGGTGATGAGTCGGAGCCCCGTCAGCAGTTGGACTGTGACCCTTGGTTGGAGGAAGCAGGGTCAAATGATAGTAAATGGGGGTGATGCGACCTCCGATCGACCTACGAGTGATGGTTGTGTCGATCGTTGGGAAGCTCGACGTCGACCTTCGGCGTTGGACAACGACCTTCGATCTGCACCACAGGGACTCGTTAGGGGGTCAGATCTGGGTTCCGACCAAAATCCCATTCGATGCTTAAATTAGTATGGAACTTAAGTAAGAGAGGGAGATTGGTGCAGCTGAGATCGACCCACAGAGGCTCGTCTCGAGACTGGCGGCGCAAGGTCGAATATAAGAATTGTAAGCTGAGGTAGTATAGTTCTATGTCTTAGGCTTCTTACCTTAAAGATGGGACCCTTTCCTCTATTTATATACGTTCAGGGCCCCTTTGGAGACGTTGGGGGCGATAACGGCCCTCATAATGGGGCCACGATCTTCCCCCATAAATAGGAGTAAATGTTGCGCTTGTCCGCAAAATTCCCGAGACCGCCTTTAGTCACACGTTCGAGTGAGGCAGACCCAACAGTCGACTGGCCATTTGGGCTTTGACTGAGTCGACATCGGGCTTCTTTGGTGGGCCTGGTGGGCCTCAGTCATCTATCGAATGATCTTTCTCGAGTGCCAGCACAATGACTCAACAATGGCCCCCATCGCACGACCTTGAAGGATCCATCCACCGAAGTCAAGAGATGTTACATCGCATTAATAGGGCTCGGCAGTCGAAAAAATAGTACTTAAGTTCTAGTCGCCAAAACTGACTGCCTCGTCTATTCAGATGATTTGTCGGTTCAAAATCCAAGACATTCTGGGCTCTTGGATCATTGACATGTGTTCCATCATGCGGTTGTTGCCTCGTTCCATATATGACAGTTCCAGCAACTGAGTGTAGAAGTACCGTCTTCATTCTCTCGATTCTGATTTTCCTTGTCTTGAAAGCAATGGCTTCGTTCTCCATCTCTGCCTCTGGAAGAAATGTGGTCACAGCCATTTAGAAGAATCAGGAAGGGGTCATGGAGCCACGCTTGCTGGCAAAAGTGAGATCCAAAGTCAAGGCCGGTCAAATCCCCGAGCTTCAGAGTAGCTATGTCCGTCTTGATTATCAAATCAGGCTGCCTAGGAGGGATGAGAGGGCTCATCGTCCTGGCGATAGGGAAGCAGTGGTTTATGTGAAAGCCTTTGAACGAGGCCTTCGGTTTCCCATGCATCCTTTCTTTCGGTACTTCCTGTGTACCTTAAACATTTCTCTCTGCCAGTTGATACCGAACGCCATCGACATGTTGATGGGTTTCATAGTTCTGTGTGTGACGAAGGAAATTGAACCATCCTTACGTCTGTTCAACTACTTCTTCTCGATCCCTCCTTTTAAAACCCCAGTGTGGTATACAATAATGGCCCGTCGAGGCAGGAAGCTGCTGGAAGATCTTCCCACCTCCAATCCCAAGTGGAAAGACGAGTTTGTGTTTGTGGTTTTTCTGGGGGAGGCAAGCTTCTGCACCGGTTGGGTCGCCCCTTGATTTGGGACCTGCCGAGGATAAGCTGCTGAATATCATTTGGAAGAAAGCTACCGAAACTCTAAAAACCCTACCGGAGGGCATGAGGTCGATCGAGTGGCTGTGGTCGGATGACGTGTTGCTTCGGACCGTGTGGATGAAAGGTTGGTTCACTGTGCTCGTCAACTATTCGACCTTCGTTCTTCGACCTAACTTGTTTGTTGCTCTAGCAGGTATGACCAGCGTGGATTATCAGGTGGATCCTGCCTTGAGGGAAGCAGTCGAGGCTTCCATCAAAGAGGTGGAGGCGAGCATGTTGTCGCCTCGGGCATCGACCGTGTTAAGATCGATGGCCCAGACGTCCGGAGATCGGCCCATGATCATCGAGGGGACTGCCCAGGTGGCTCGCCCTCAGCAGCAGAAGAAGAAAGGGCCCCCCTTCGAGTTTGAAGTGGTTGCACTAGAGGGGAGCAAGAGGAGGCGGAAGCTTGTTCTCAGCGACTCGGAGCCGTCTGGGTCGAATGTAGCCACGGAGCAGGCCCCCAGTCAGGGAGTGATGCTTTTCACGAGGAAGATTCGAGGGAGAATCGGGTTCCACTGGAGCTCCACGTACACCATAACTCCTGTCCTTGGGGGGTCTGTTCCCCTCCGAAGGGTTGCCTAAAGACATCCCTAACGAGTATAGGTCGATGTTGTTGGAGGACCTATCTCCTCAAGCCATCCTCGACTATTCTGAGGGGGAGCTCATCAAGGCTAGGTTCCCATTGAGGCGTGGATATTCCGTCCTCCTTGACTGCAAGACCACCTCATGTATCACCGTGAATGCGACCCTTCCACTAGACATGGCTATCAGGGAAAAGGTCGATTATAAGCAGCTTGCGTCAATTGCCGTCCATGCCAGCGTTCAGGTAATCATTATTCGGGCCTCTATCGATGCTGATATCAGTGTGTTAGCTGACCATCGAGTGTTATGTGCAGGCTCTTGTGGCCACCGCGGCATTACGTCGACGCGCTTCGGAGGTGGCCGATCATGGGGTCACCCTGGAAGCTATTAGGTTGTGCGTGGAGCGATCTCAAGTTGAGCTGACTAGACTCAGACATCTCTGTGAGACGAGACTGATTCACCACCAGAAACTCGAGGAGGAGTTGCACGAGTCTTGTAAGAGAGAGGTTGAGCAAGTCGCCTTGAGGAAGCGAGCAGAGAATGCTCTACTGAAGGAGAAGGTCGAGGCCGAGGTCATAGCGGAGAGGGCGATTCAGGAGTTCAAAGATACATTTCCTGACTTCAACGAGCTATACAAAGAAGGCTACGCGTGATGTCAACTGGAGATGAAGAATCGATTCCCCGACCTCTCTGCAAAGATTGACCAGATCCCGGTACTACTTCCAGACTTCGGCGAGGATGAATCGAGCCAAGGCGATGACGGTTCGAGCCAAGGCGATGACAGGTCGAGCCAAGCGATGACGGGTCGAGCCGAGGCATGGAGGAGTCAGCTCCCATGGCCGAGGCTACCACCATGTCTGGCGACGAAGCACAAGCGGGTGCTACGAGGGATCCAAAGTCCACAGCCATGCTGGATGGAGATCAAGGTCCTAGCCGGACGCTGTAAGGTCTCGGTGCTTTTATTCTGAGCCTGCTTGTAAAAATAATATTGAACGTATAGGGGGGTGATGTAAATGAAAACAATGTTTTGCAATATGAAATTACAGGAGAATTGGCATGTGTGTCCTTATTTTCCATTGCCTCTCTTTGTTTGTTGTCGCACACGCCCCGTGGTAGTCTTACTGCCTGATGGTCCTTTTCAATGGTTTAGGCGTTGCTTCAAGGTGATCGAGGATAAACTATCGAACCATATTTAGAATTTGACCACCATGTTCCATTGTGAGAGAAAGATTTTCCCGACCCATGGTTGACGAAATGGGAGTCATTCGGCGACAAAGGGGTGGCCCTTCGACTTATGGCTGAAGACATTCTGGGAGAGTCGTTCATTGGCGAAGGGGTGGCCCCTTCGCATTGTGGCTGATGCTCGTTTTTAGGAGAGTCATTCAGTGGCGAAGGGGTGGCCCTTTCGAATTACGGCTGACGCTTGTTTGGAAGAGTCGTTCAGTGGCGAAGGGGTGGCTCCTTCGACTTACGGCTGACGCTCGCTTGGAAAATTCGTTCAGTGGCGAAGGGGTGACCCCTTCGACATATGGCTGACGCTCGTTTTAGGAGAGTCGTTCAGTGGCGAAGGGGTGGCCCCTTTGACTTACGGCTGACGCTCGCTTGGAAAAGTCGTTCAGTGGCGAAGGGATGGCCCCTTAGACTTACGGCTGACGCTCGTTTTAGGAGAGTCGTTCAGTGGCGAAGTGGCTGCTCGTTCGACTTACGGCTGACGCTCGATTTAGGAAAAGGCATTCAGTGGCGAAGGGGTGGCCCCTTCAATTTACGGCTGACGCTCATTTTAGGAGAGTCGTTCAGTGGCGAAGGGGTGGCCCCTTCGACTCACGACTAATGCTCATTTTGGGAGAGTCGTTCAGTGGCGAAGGAGTGGCCCCTTCGACTTACGGCTGACGCTCGTTTTAGGAGAGTCGTTCAATAGGAAGGGGTGGCCCCTTCGACTTACGGCTGACGCTCGCTTGGAAAAGTCGTTCAGTGGCGAAGAGGTGGCCCCTTCGACTTACGGCTGATGCTCATTTTAGGAGAGTCGTTCAGTGGAAAAGGGTGGCCCCTTCGACTTACTTCTGACGCTCATTTTAGGAGGGTCGTTCAGTGGCGAAGGGGTGGCCCATTCGATATATGGCTGACACTCGCTTGAAAAAGTCATTCACATCAACGTAAGTTCAGTTTTCCCAACCCTTCTTGAGGATCGGGTCCTCTTTCTAGGGGAGTTTTGATTGGGTAGTTTCTACAAACTTTACTAAGGCTCATGGAAGCGAAACTTTAAAAAGAGACATGCTTTATTGACGAAAGTAAAAGAAAAACGGAAAAGGCGTACTGGTGTTTTTCGATCGACGTCGGAGCTGTTGCTGGTATTTTCCTTTTTATTCTCTTCAAGTTATAGACGGCTCATCAGTCGACCACCAAGGTGACACGTGATCCCATCATCTTGCCCTTCTGTTTTGAGGATCCTTCCTTGCTGGGGGTCATTGGCCGGGCCTTTGGGGTGTCCTCGCTTGACTTGGACATTGATCTCTTTTTTGAGAGTCCAACAGTCATTTGTTTCGTGCACATAGTCTTTGTAATATTTGCAGAATTTGAGGTCGTCCCTCTTCTCGTATTAGCTCTTCTTTACAGCCTCTTGGATCTGCTCTTAGGCGAGGACTTCTTTCTTAGGGACGACCGACTTAGTGTATGTAGGACGCTCCTTGCTTCGAGGGCTCCTCTCCCTGGGCCTCTTGTCTCGAGACTCCTGGTGGGGGGTTCCCGAGTTTGGTTTCTTTCGCCTCGTGTCTCTGAAACGGGAGGGGGTGCTCTTCGCATTAGCTCCAGCTGGTTCTTCCGCCTCTTTGGAGGAAGTGAAGCGATTTGTTATGTTGAGCATCTCTGCGACGGTATTAGGGGGAACTGGTGAAGGGACCTCCTTAGGTGCTTGTTCCTGACCGCCTGGGTGAGCACAGATATGATGGTCATGTCCGGTGTCTCTTCTACATCGAGCCTCTCACCATTGAATCTCTGGACGAAGGCTCGGATTGACTTATTCTCGTTTTGTTTGAGCGAGAAGAGTTAGGACGACTTGTTATTGGGACGTCATCATGCGGCAAATTGATTGTAGAATATAGTAGCATGGAAAGCTCTACAAAGGTATGGCTTGTCGACCCCATGGATTTGCATGACATTCAAATACTTATGAATGTGTGACCATGGGTTGCCTCTGCCATCATAAGCTGGTAGAGCAGTGAGCTTGAATTTGGAAAGAAAAGGAGCAGGGAGGATATTCTCTTTCAGGGGGGTCTTCCGAATCACAGATTGGACCAGTACAGATCCTCCTGCTCCAGGTTGTGAGAAGTTGGCTCCTGAGTATCGGTTCAGGATCTCTTCCCTCCTTTTGAATCCACCTACATGGTTTAGTGGGTTATAACCTGGAGGAGCCCCATACATTACCTGATCTAGGATGTTACGGGTTGCCGCCCGGTAATTGGAGTGGGTGGGTTCCTCCTGGAGAACGAAAGCTCGATTATCGACCCACGCTCTGTTGTACTGGTGGGACAGGGGGTCGAATTGTGGAGGTTAATCTCCACTTGATCTGCTCTTGGGTCCCCCAGATCTCGAAGGAAAGCTGAGCCATTGGTCGGTGTCAAGTTCGGGTTTGGAGGCGGCAACGGCTCATTTACTTGGGATGGGCTCCCCATGTTTTGGCGTATTAAAGTCGCCAATGTGACTAGGCTCCTATCGATCTGCTCGGTGAACTGGGTGAACTCCTTTTGAGTCACCCCAGGCTCCCTTGAGGCGTCTACTGGTTGTGATGGTGGTGTTATGGAGGCCGTGACGTCTTCCAGGCGGACACTGTTTGCTCTTGGAATTTCCTTCGGACCTTCGACCGGTCCGACATTGTTGGGTCTAGCTGTCATAGCTTCTGGATTGCTTTGGGATGTCAAGCTGGTTAACATTTCCCACAGATGGCACCAAAATGTTAAGGCCAAAATTGAGCAGGACAGTTGTCAGGCTGACGTAGACTCGAGGTGATGAGTCGGAGCCTCGTCAGCATTTGGAGTAGGACCCTTGGTTGGAGGAACCAGGGTCGAATGATAGTAATTGGGGATGATGCGACCTTCGATCGACCTACAAGCAATGGTTGTGTCGATCATTTAGGTTAGGAAGCTCAACGTTGACCTTCGGCGTTAGACGACGACCATCGATCTTTACCACAGGGACTCGTTAGCGGGGTCGGATCTGGGTTCCGATCCAAATCCCATCTGATGCTTAAGTTAGTATGAAATTAAGGAAGAGAGGGAGCTTAGTGCAGCTGAGATCGACCCACAGAGGCTCGTCTCGAGACTGGCGACGCAAGCTTGAATATAAGAATTGTAAGCTGAGGAAGTAGAGTTCTATGTCTTAGACCTCGTACCTTGGAGATGTGACCCTTTCCTCTATTTATAGATGTTCAGGGTCCCTTTGGAGACGTTGGGGCGATAACAGTCCTCATAATGGGGCCACGATCTTCCCCCATAAATAGGAGTAAATGTTGCGCATGTCCCTGAAATTTTCGAGCCCGCCTGTAATCACACATTCGAGTGAGGCGGACCCAACGATCGACTGGCTATTTGGGCTTTGACTGAGTCGACATTTGGCTTCTTTGGTGGGCCTGGTGGGCCTTAGTCATCCGTCGACCGAGCTGTCTCGAGTGCCAGCCCAATGACTCAACAATATCTTAACACATTGCCTTTTGATCCATCTTGGTTATAAAAATCCATTTACAACCAATGGGTTTCACACCTCATGGGAATGAGAAAAGATTCTAAATGTCATTGTCCTTCATAGACTTAATTTCCTCACTTAAAGTGTTAGTACCCTTTAGAGAGTTAGAACTATCCATGGCTTGATAAAAATTGATCTTATCATTTTACATCACTCCAATGTTAACCTCAAGTTCTTGGAGAATTACAATATAAATATCTGACACTGCATTTCTCCTCTCTCTAGTAGATCTGCTTAATGGCATAAGTTCTTGATGTTCCAGAGTTAGTTCTTCTTGAACGATTTTCTAAGTATGAGGATCTCTAACATTGTCTTAATTTATTATGTTTTGAACAAGGTCAGGAATGATATTCTAATCAATGCCACTAACACATGTGGGAATATCAACATATTTCTCTCCAAAGACAGTGTGAATATCAACATATTCCTCTCCAAAGACAATGTCCCTAACTGTATCTTCCCCTGCAAACTCGTCATCCTCAAAGAACTAGGTATTTCCAGACTCGTAAATTTCTTAATTGTAGGATTATAAAATGTACCATATTGATCCTTTTAAAGTATTCAACAAAATAGCAAATCATTGTCATTGTGTTCAGTTTCTTTTCATTAGGCGTGTGAGGCCTTACCTTGACTGGACATCTCAAACATGCAAGTGAAGTTGCATTAGTTGAAACTCTGTTAAGAATATAAGCTGCAATCTTAGGTTCTTTTATGAATGAGATATACGTAGCCATGTCTGAAAAATCATTAATGAACTTTATAAAATATTGTTGACCATTCCAAGCAACCGTAAGAGATGGCCCACAAATACCGTCAATATATAAGTTCTAAGATGCCCAAAGTCCAATTGGCTTCATAACACCTTTTTTAGTTAGTTTACCCTTATGTGTTTAACACTGTAACGACCGGTATTTTTGATACGCTGGAGTTGAGTTCTATTTAGGAATGTCTTTCATTATTACACTTTCATTATGTTGATCTCAATATTTTCGGCTAACTTATTAAAATGTGTTACATTTGTTGTTCTAAGTTTTTAAAACTCAAATGTTTTTTTAAATTCAAATTCAAATTCTTTTGAAAACTTTCCTATTTTAATCCTAATTAAGACTATAGCTAATTTGGTAGTATTCTATAATTAAAACCCATTAATCTTCCCCAACTATTATTATTATTCAAACTTTCCTAATTACCTTAGCTTTTATTCCATAATCAAAACTATTTAAAAACAAATCTTTTTTTATAAAAACTTTCAATATTAAAAGCCCCTTCCTATTTTCAAAACCCTAATCCTAAGGCAGCCTCCTAAGGCAGCCTACTCACGCACACCTACAAAGCTCTCTAAATAAAACCCGCCTCTCTCTCTCTCAACTCATATTTCATCAAACCCTAACCCAAAACAAAAACCCCTAGCAGTCGAACAACCCTATTTCTAAAACTCTAAGAGAACCCAACCATATCTCTAAAACCCAGGCTCTCTACAACACCCCAAAGCCCTCTAAACAGAAACCATATGCTAACCCAAGCCCCCTACCTCTCTAAACCATAGGATTACGAAATCATTTCCATTCACATGGACATTAACTCACCTCACTTCCTTAAAAGAATTTAAGATGATATATTTACTATTACCATTAAAAAAATAAGACCTTTAGATCTCTTGAGAGTATTTGAGGGATAAAAGTGGACTTATCCACTCCCTATATATGGCTGATGATGTACATTAGAGCACTCATCCATATATTCTCTAAAAATGGTCATTGAATAGTCATCCAGAAGATGAATAGTCATGCAGAATATGAAAACATCATCCTAAGATGAAACCATCATCCAGAAGATGAATGGTCATCTAGAAGATGAATAATCAACCAAAAGATGAAAATATCATCCAGAAGATGAATTTCCATAAGATGAAATCATCATCTAGAAGATGAATGATAATCCAGAAGATGAAAACATCTTCCAGAAGATGAAATCATCATCCAGAAGATGAAACCATCATCCAGAAGGTGAATAATCATCCAGAAGATGAAACCATCGTCCAGAAGATGACTTATCATCCAAAAGATGACATTATCATCCCGAAGATGAAATTATCATCCCGAAGATGAAATTATCATCCCGAAGATGAAAAACATGTGACATTGAACTTCATAAACCCGAAGTAGATGAAGAAACATGGACAATTGATATCCACTAAATACACCTATTGGTTGTATGGATGCACATTAAGACCTTTTTCGTTTGTTGGAAGAGGGGAATGATATCATAGGTCCTGAAGTGCCTTACTTGAGTGTTTTTGGCACACGCCTTTATCTGGCCAACTACATGCATCTCTAGATAGTGTTGGCAGTAAATCTGTTAGTCGGATATAGTGCAGCACCTGCAGCACACAACTGGACTAAAGATATGTAGTTTCTGTGCTACCTCTAAGGGTCAAGGATCATCCTCCATGTTAAATGTATTTGCATATACATGTTACAAATCATCACGATGAATACACAAAGGAACAACCAACTCCAGGAGATCTGCAAAGCATGCTACTAAGGCAACATCAATCCTACCATTCCGAGAAGCTCATCATTCAAGAAGAAAATTAAGAGTATGCATAGCTACACTCTGAAATACCTCGCAGACACAGTGACGACTTGGGCAGAGACTAGAGATGTGTAGCTATCTACCGAGTCAGCAGACCCCTCTTCAGAAGAGCTCCCTTAGATTCAGTAGATGTCATATATGAGCGATACTTGTATAGATGAGCGATGCTTTGTATTTTGTATTTATTCTCAGAATGTTGTAAGATGAGATTGATGTATAGATGCCTAGTAGATCTGCAAGCCTGAAGATTGTACAGATCAGGGGTTGTTGTATTCTTTTTCCTTCGCTATTGGTTTTTTCCACTGGGTTTTCCATAGCTAAAGGTTTTAACGAGGCAACCTCCTGACTCTGGATCCAGAAGTATCCACCCCTAAATGCTTCCACAAATCAGGTGAAGTTATGGAGAACTGTATTCTTTTTCCTTGGCTATTGGTTTTTCCCACTGGGGTTTCCATAGCTAAAGGTTTTAACGAGGCAGTTATCCCTAACTTAGAATCTGAAATTTTAGTATCAACCTCTTATGATACTCATAAGCATTATGGATCCTGCAGTATTCATATGTTGAGTACACAACGATGGTTGGATAAGTGTAAGTGTTATGAATAGGGCCCAATGGGCCTATTGGATATCCACCCACAGTGTATCCAATAAGAAGTCTATATATATGAGGCTAGGGGTTTCCTAGCCCTCAACCCTTCACAACAGTTTAGACATTTTCCTTTTATCAATTAGATGCTTTAGTATGTAATAATTAAAAACATGAAAAGAAAAGGGAAGGCGACACCACCATGCCAATGCAACAACAGTACATTTGGAGCTAAAATTTTTAACTTAAACCTTAAATTGTTGCGTCCGCTGTACACACACACACACACACACACACACACACATGTAAAATTTGAAAAATCTGGACGGGTGGGGCGGGCCCCTCCCAGCTCTTACATGGATCCATCCCTGTAACAACCTTGAGATTCTAAAAATGCCGACATGTTCTGTATGGCTGATGGCTGATGCAAAACCTAGGCAAAAAAACCATTGCAAAACCTAAGCTAAAGTACCCTGCCATGTTTTGTTCCTTTGCAAAACCTAGGGGAAAAAAATTTGATCGTTGACGTCGCTCTGTTCTGTTCCCTTGCAAAACCTAGGCCAAAAAATACAAACCGTATTTAATTATGGGGGAAAAAACTAATCACTTGATCTGTTTCTTTACAAAATTTAAGCAAAATTAAATACAAACCAGCCGCCCGTTCTAAACCCTTGCAAAACTAAGACAAAATGAAATAAACCCTATTTAATTAAGGGGGCATGTTCTGTGCCCTAGTAAAAACCTACGCAAAATAAAATACAAAAACAACTAGTTACCTGATCTGTTTCTTTACAAAACTTAAGCAAATTAAATACAACCCACGCCGCCCCGTTCTAAACCCTTGCAAAACCAAGACAAAATGAAATAAAACCATATTTAATTACGGGGGCATGTTCTGTGCCCTAGTAAAAACTTACGTAAAATAAAATACAAAAACAACTAGTCAATATTGGGCATGTGTTTCGAAGCCTTGTGGCCAGCTTCAACTTCATGTTGTCTTGCCAAGAAGCTATCTACTTAAAAGTATTTCTATTTGAAAATCTCACACACACACACTATTGTTCAACTTCACGCTTTCTCACCAACAAGCTATCTTCTTAACCGTGTTTCTATTTGAAAATCATATATATACACACCATTGTTGACCTGATAATTTCTTTATAAAAGGGTAGAAAAGTAATTTTATTCCCGATTTCTAAGGGGCACGTGCCCCCCCCCCCCCCCCCCCCCCCCCCGGCCCCCATGTGGATCCATTCATGGTCGATGGGATGCAGAAAATACGACTCTTCGTTCATATGATCTGGGGATTATGACCAACTATTTATAGGCAAAGAGTCCAAATGCTTCTTCGGTTTCTGATTTAGCCTATCATTAAAACAGAAAGCCTACATGTCTCTACACATTAAAGGCCATATACTAACAGTTACATTAAAGCCCATTTAACCGAATAACTTATTAGATCACCTTATTTGGGCTTATCTTAATATGTCAGCCCGCATTACATAATTATTTTACATATAAGCCCAACGCTGAATTAATGATCCAGCATGCAGTCGATTTTATCAAACGTCTGACCGCACCAGGTCATACGTCTGACGGCGCAACTATACAGCCGTTACAGAATTGGATCTGGGCCGTTGATTTAAACAAATCAAATCGACTGGCCAAGAAGGGGTGCGGTCAGACGTCTGACGGCACAACAATACATCTGTTGCGAAATCGGATATGGGCCGTTGATTTAATCAAATCAAAGCGAACTGGCCAAGAAGAAGAGATTTAATATGCTTGCAGACAATGGCCCAACCAAGTTTGTTAGTATATAAGTAGTCCCAATTGGTTGCCAGAAGAGCTTGATTATCAAATGTAATATATACAGTTTAATTACATTCTTTAATCACGGCATTGCGGAAATATCGACCAAATCCATGGGGATGTTTGGCGGAAGCCGCCATCTCATCGCAAAGGACACCACTTTGGATTAAGATAAAATTCGATCTTTCGGGGAGAAGAATGGGGCGTCAATCTGGACAAAGCTTTCTCCATCTGCACTATGGTCATCTCTTTATCGCTTCAGAGAAAACAATACGGTCATTGTCTCGAGTCGTCGCCGAGTCGTTCTTTGGTTCCTCTACGATGAACACTTGGGTCCTGTAAGTATGAATTTTTAATATATATTTCTCTTGCATTATCACCTATAAGTATCTCCTGCCAGTGCCTGCACTTCATCAACCCAAAAAATTCTGATTACATTTTCACTGCCAAAACAACTAATAATGGCATCATCAAATCTAGCCATGCCCCTCCTCTTCTTCATTGCTCTTGCCATATCTCAATCCACCAGCGCCCAGAACTCCCCGCAAGATTTCGTCGATGCGCATAACTCTGCGCGTGCTGCGGTAGGGGTCGGTCCCGTGTCGTGGGATGGCACCGTCGCAGCGTACGCGCAGAGCTACGCAAACCAAAGGATCCGCGACTGCCAGCTCGTCCACTCGGGCGGTCCTTACGGCGAGAACATCTTTTGGGGGATGGGGGCCGACTACTCGGCAGCCAATGCGGTGAACAAGTGGGTGTCGGAGAAGCAGTACTACGACTACAATGCTAACGCTTGTGCTCCGGGCAGGAACTGTGGACACTATACTCAGGTGGTGTGGGCCAACTCGGTGAACATCGGGTGTGCACGCGTGACGTGTGACAGCGGTGCCATCTTCATCGTTTGCAGCTATAATCCCCGGGGGAACTACCGTGGGCAGCGTCCGTACTAGTCGACGAACAGCATATGTATTATACAATAAACAGCTATGCCGTACGTACGTATAGCAGCAGTCAGTTTGCTGTCATGCAAGCCACTGATTTGGGTTGGTTTATGATTTGGTTTGCCTTGTTCGTCGAATAAGCTATATAGCCGTGCCTTGTATTCTATATAGCAACCTTGGTTCTTTGTATTAATTGAATGTAGCAGAAGAATTTGGATATGTTATGGTTTGGTCTATAGTACTGGCAAATTAATTTGTTCATGGTTTTGTCCAACTGTGGTTTTGGTCTATTATGTTTTTCTACAGAGTAGAATGCTGGTTTGCTTTGGAGTTGAGAATGAGATATAAAATATTTGGAGGTAGTGTCAAGACAAACAAGCCACAGTCTGATATCTCTATAGTAAATCTTGTGAATGGCTTTGAGGTGTTTTTGACAAATTGGCCAAACAATGAACAAATATTTGTCGGAAATTTTTTTTAAAATTATATTTAATTAAATAACAATCTGATGGTCAATTGAAATGATTATAAAAGTAATTCAAATATTTATATTGAACCTACTGAATTTCGGAGAAAGTGTGCATATGATGCATTACCCTAAGGGCCTGTTCTTTTGACAAGAATAGGAGCGGGAATGGGAATAGGGACACTATTCATGCACTATTCACCATATTCCAAGTTTGTATTTCAAGCGGTTGTTCTTTTGGACGTGGAATAGAATCCTACGTGGCAATTCCAATTTGGTATTGGTGAGCACTTTTGTATTCCAAGCTTTTTGCTTGGAATACAATGGAATCCTTGGAATGGTGGGCCCCACTCTCTCATCTCTCTCTATCTCTCCCCTCCAACTCATATCCTTTCCACTTTTTCATTTCAACTCTCTAATCCCAAAAAAACACAAGAATAGAATGTGGACCCCACTTTTTATTCCGGACCCCACTTTTTATTCCAAACCCCACTTTCCATACTCTATTCCACCCAAAAGAACACAAAACTCTATTTTCTCTCTCCTAGGAATACAAACTTTTCCCTATTCCATTTTTCCTATTCCATCAAAAGAACAGGCCCTAAAAGGATTACTGATATTCCTTTTTCCTATATTCCTAACGGTACGATTTTTCCTCATGATGCATTCTCCCCCTAACGGTACGATCTTTCCTTTTCCAATCAATGAAAGCACGACTTTGATGGTGTGACATATATTCTTCCTTTTGGGCCGGGGTATTCCTACATGGAAAGTGCTACATGCACCTCAATTCTTGAGGTGCATGTTGCATTCAGTGTAAATTGTTGCCTTTTTGGATGAATGAGGAGTTCATTAGATGGTGAGAAGGGATATATTTACTCTTTTGGGTTAAAAAGAGTACATGCACCTGCACCTCATGAGATGAGGTGCAAAGAGCATTCGCGTACCTAAACAATCATTAGCGTGTATGTATTTGCGACACGCCACATATACCAAGGTCATCAATACCTATAACTAAGCACATGCTTACCCGTGCATGGTGCACACCCATACACGCTAACATTTCATTTACATACACCAATCATACCATCATATATCCAGTACATCTACACACCTAGTTTGGCTAGCACACATACGTTCATACGGGCAAGTTCTTAGTAAATAGCTATACCTCAAGACCAACACCTATAACTATATACTGGTGTAGCGACCCACAATCATGTGTGTAACACAACCAGGCACAAACACTTCTATCACTATACATACATCAAACATTGCTATATTCAAACTACAAACATACATTCAATATACTTAGAGTATACCCACTCAAGCTTGAGTGAGACTCAATACACATATCAGAATATTCTACATACGTAACACTGCATTTATACCTATACCACTCCAATATATATATGTCTACCAATACAACTATATACATACCATAAGTCAATCACACTTAATATTTAGTCAGGTCACACCCACATAGTTCAATCACTCTATATACCATAATAATAATACAGACATCAGCACACATATAATTATAATACACTCCCTCATGCATACGCATTCATCGTATAGTCACACACATGTAACATATATATTCACACCATAGCCTACTACCTATAATTAGTATACTAACACATCTATACATACATAATTAAGATGTGCAATAGTCGTGTATACCTCACGGTATGCATGCATGCAACATCCCGTAAAAGCAAGCAATACCCATCAAAATTATATTCCTACTACCATATGTATATCACATATATACTCATGCAACAAAACATAACTACTTACGTCCAAGCACAATACATATCTACCTACGAGCACATACTCATACGTACTAATATATGGGTCACTCAATAGGCCTACTCACTTAACTATACGTACACTTATTATTATCGCACCTAGCATACACATAGCTTTACCAATCATTTTATTTCAACCATTACAAGTATCTCTAACTACGTACACTCCATTAGATATTCCAACACTAATTCTCATATACACAGGCATCCCTAGTATGGTATAGCTAACCACACACAAATCTATGAATACTAACACACAAACAACTTCATAATATCACGAAAAACTCCGAGTATGTATATATATACCACACAATAGGCAAGCATCAATATACTATGTGGTTATACTCATTCAAGCCCTCGCACACAACCTAGGTACATGCACTACGACTACCTCACAAGGTCCAAGGCCTACTAACAACTTAGAGTTGACACAGACATTGACGGGCACTAAAGACTAAGCAATAAAGGGAGGTCGAGGTCGAAAGCATGACGAGGGAAGGATCGATAAGCACGAGTTCAGATAGGATGTATACAAGGAGACAGCTTGGTTAGGTGAAACAGTGATTTACTGGTGAATGTTTGGGTAGAGGGAAGGGAGATGTAGTGATACTTATATAGGATTGAGAAATGAAGTAACATAAGCTAAAATACGCAAAATTGAAAACTGTTGTACTTCAAAAGTTGAAATCCTCGTCTGTATAAAAATATTTGTAGGTCGATAAAACGAGTTGTTCAAAATAAGTTTGAGTCGAATATACATAATAAGAGAAAATGGTTTATAGAAAGTCATTATAAAAGGAAGTAAATCATTCACACGAACATTAAGGACGTAGTTTTTAGAAAATATTATACTGCAGTAATTTAATATAATTTTGGCAAAAATTATGGAAATTCAAAGAATGAAATTAAGGTAACTGAAGAATTGAAGCTCGTTTTAAACGCTTTCAAAGTCTTTAAGCAAGGGAAATGAAATTTAAAATGATCAATATTGGAACTACTTTTAGATGAACCAGGATGTGCAAAAAAATTAAAACTGGTTTACACAAAAATCTTAGCATACGAGCACAACGAACCTGGTACGGTTAAAAATAATTGAAATTCCATTTAGTCGAGAAATTTTTTTTCCTAAAAACATGTATGGTGAGCAGAAAGATAGTAATAATAACTTGATAGTAGAATTATCAAAATTGGTAGCAAAGCTTTAAAATCATATCATGGAGGGTCTAAATCAGGAAGTGGTTATGAAATAGTAATTTTACAAAAATCTGAAGTAGAGAAAATGTCGAGCATAAAATCGACTTGCTGAAAGCTGAATTTCCATGTGACTTGAAAAGTATATTAAAGTAAGCGCGATGTGTCATTTGAATGGTATAAATAAGAACAGAAAATTATAAGTCGAATTGGACAAAATAAAAGTATGGTTCAGAATAAAATTAATATATGAAAGGAAAGTGTATTTCCATAGGTACAAAAGTGTAGGCTGGGAAAATACCATAAGCTAGTATTCAAAATTTCGACAAAAATTTTAAGAATTTAAGTCAACGAAGGAGTATGAAGCATAAATATATACATTAAGATTTTGAACAAATTTATACTTAGGGGAAGAGGAAATCGAAAAATACTTTCAGAAGATTCAAGACTTGTAATGGAGAGATTCGAAGATTTTTGACGATCGTCATGAGGCGATCTCGTGAATCGAGGCAAGGAAATTGGTCGGATGATCATACATACATACGCCTAGGATATGAACCAAGAAAATCTACGGGAAACTCTTACAGTCGATTAAGAACTAAGCACTAAGACTTTCTAAGGAGCTAGACGGTAATGAAATGCGTTCAGCTTGGTCCGAAATCGATGAACCCAAGCGAACGACTAAAGGAAATTCTAGAAGTCTAATATGGTCAAAGTTAGACAAGAACCACTAAGGTAACTCCTATGACGATTAAATCAATTGCTGACAGGGAGTCTAACTAACAATCAGAGGCCTCTAACTAGCAATCACAAACGTCTAACTAAGTCTTCTTACCACCTAGTGTCATAAGAAAACGACTAGACTCAGGGCTTCTGACTCGGATGTTGCAATTTATTTAATGGACATTCCGTTATTATCGTTGTTCCGTTAATTCGCAATTGCAAGACTGGACCTGCATGGGCCACCAACAAAACCTGTCTCGCCCCGCTCCCCAAAAATATGGAGGCGAAGCGTGAGAATGTCCGCTCAGACTTGAAACTGCAAAGCTGCAAGTCTGATAAGCGTCAATCAACTTAAAATAGCAGGTCCTTGCAACGCGAAACGAAACAAAGATAATAATAATGAAATGAGACAAAAGAGACATCTCAGAATATCCATAAAATAAGTTTCAACATCACAGAAAAAGCCACCAGGCCGAAAAGAAGAAGAATCTAAAGGCCCAAACACGGCCAACAAAAGTACAAAGTACGAAGTATAGGTGCCACGCACCGAAAACTAACAACAAAACCTAAAACAAAAGAAAGCTCAGCAAAGTCACCAAAAAGGTCACCGATGTCCGCAAAACTCCTCCTGGACAGACATGGACTCAGGCTCAGCGTCAGCAACAATCACGTACTCGGCTACGGTCTCTGGCTCAGGGTCTAACATGTGACACCCAAAAGAGCAAGGGGCACATGTCAGCAAGTCTACAAGAGACATGTGCAAGGAAACTGAAAGTAGGTAAAGCAACCTAGCAGTTCTAACATGAATGCAATGACATGGCAGTTTAAAGTATGAGTGCAACAAGTAAAGTAAAGTAAAGTACGAGCATGGCATTTAAACATGGCATGGATGACAAGTTATACAAGTAACACTCACTAGTACAAGACAAGTAAAGTAAGCACCTCGTGCACAGAGATTCCGCCTTTTGGCTAGAGTGGCTGATCGGGCCAACTCCTAAGCTCAAGTGATCGTTAATCCCTACCCCTCCACGTGTATCGAGCCAGGGCCTTACCCCCGAACGGGAATGCTCGCTTCTAGATCACGAGCCAGGAAGTGTTTTTAACAAGTATGGCATAGGGGTGCACCTAGCCGGACAAGGAAGTACAAGTACAAGTATTGTAGCGTGTGCTACGAATGCGACATTCAATGCATGGATGACATGACATGGAAAGTAGTAAAGCGTACAGGTAAGGAAAGTAAACATGGCAGTTTACTATGCATGATCAACAAGTTAAAGAGTTGGATCTAGCTTCGTTGTCAAGCTAGATCAATTTAGGTGACGGATCTAGTTTCATTGTCAAACTAGATCAAGTAGACGTCTAGCCAGCTATCATTTCACTGACTAGTCTCTTTTACGCTAAAAACAAGTGAGTGGCTTAAAAACATGGCCCTACACAAGAGTTGGCAAGTTTCACTTGCCTGCAAGTACAACGTCTGAGAAACACCGTCCAAGAGAGACCAAGTTACAAATAACCTACGTGCACAAGTCCACCGGCCTAAAGTCCATATTATTAATCTTGATTAGTGAATTTAAAACATTTAAAGCATTTTAAAAACATCAATTTTAGTCTTGATTAACAGGCAATAGGTTGGGGGTCCTAAGGGTGCAAAGCGTTACCTCAACACGACGCGAAAGCTACACTGGCATCGGGTAGCGACGCCAGGGGTGGGAATAAGAGAACGCGCTCCAAGTCCTGATTCCAATATAGATTCCTCGCTGGAAAGTTCAGAGCATCAACCGGAGCGACGAGTCCAGATTCCAAAGCTAGCACGTGCGACGACGGGCTACGACGTGTCGCAACGTCGTACACGATAAATCGTCGGAGAGAAAGCACCTAGGTGGGGCCCACAGTAGTCCTAGGGACCAATAGGGGACCCACTATACCTCTGAGAACTTGGGGGGCCCACGGTGGCAAGTGGTGCGACGGGTACGGGGTTGCGACGTTTGGCTCTCGGTCGGACACGCTTGGTGTGGGGAGATCCGTCGGTCGGGCACTATGGGTGCGAGGGATGCAGCGCAGCGGGCTGCAATGGTGAGGGCGGAAGCTTGGTGCGGGGCTTTGCTTCGGTCGGAGCAGGAGACAGCACCGGTCGGGCGCTTGGCGGGGGCTTGCAATGTTGCAACGTTGCAACGTGCAGCGATGCGGGTGTGAGCGGGGGATTCTGTCGGTCGGGCACGGTGCGATGCGGGGCGACGGAGCGGCTAGCGATGCGGGTGCGGAGCGATGCTTAGTGCGGAGCGGGCGACCGGTCTGACCGAGAGCTCCTCTCGATCGGGCACGGTGAAGCGGGACGACGGCTGTGCGGAGCGGGGCTGGGGCTTGGTGCGGAGGCAGCTGCCGGTTGGTGCGGGGGGTTTGGGCTGTTTGGCTCGGTCGGTGCAGGAGATGTTCGTCGCAACGTTGCAACGAAACATCGCAAGCGTGAATTTGAGTTTTGGAAGCGGGTAGGGTTATTTTCTTGCGAAAATATGTCTTCCTAGGGATTATTTATTTAGTGTAGAGGGGTTGACTAGGTCTAGGGCTAATCCTAATGGGATTAGTAGTTTAAAATAATTTAAAATTCAAATCTCACCATCTCCAACTCACCCAAGGCTAGGGTGCGGCCCAAATGAGCTGGAATTCGGCTCAAAAATTATTTAAATCGTTTTAAACTCAAATAAATTTTATTTGGCCGAAATTAATTTAAAACTTAGCTTTTAAAAATAATTTAAACCTTGCTAAAAATATAAAAGTTGTCAAATGAACTCCAAAAATTATAAAATAAATATCGGGGTGATCGTGATGACAAAAGGAAGCCAACTAAGAAGACGGATCTCAATTTTGACGTCGAACGACGAAACTAAAAATAGAAACGTCTCCCGTCAAAAGTGAAAATCACACCGTCTCATCGAATAAGATTAAATTGTGGGAAAACGACTCGAGAAATGTTGTTCCAAATTAGTACCACTAGTTAATACTCTCAGAGACGTTCACAACGGCATATCACACTAAAGTGTTCACAAACAAACGAAGTCTAAAATAAACACGTGCCCGGTCAAAAGAACGTGCACGAACAACGTACAACGAAAAGTGGTCGTTACAGTACCTAAAGATAGAAAATATCGTATCATGGTACCCAAGGTCATTGGGTACAAAAGATTAGACCTTTGGAAGCCAAGTCCAATTGGACTTAGACTTCCCCACATAATTACTACTATGCACAACATTCGAAAAATAAGCTTTCATGTAAACTTGTTTTTTATCCATGCTTGTGTCCTTTGGGCTCCAAATTGTGAATATTTTGGGAGCCCTCATCCTATTGGGTGCATGCATGCGTTGTTGATTTCTACGTGATGCATGACGTGGATAGGCATAAGGAACATGATGAAATGGTGCATGTGGATAATTATTCATACGATGATGTGGCTGTACATATGCATGTGGAGAAACACGTGCATGAGGGTGTCTCACATGGTGTGCACGTGCCCGTGAACGTGTAGCATAGAAATCATCATATGTGTGAGCATGTGGAGTAGGATGTGTTTTCCTACGTGGCATGGTATTTGTGCACATGTAGGCATGACCCTTCTTTGGAGGTCCACCTAAAGTGGGTTTCTATCCGAAAGAGGGTGTGAACGAGGTGGAAGCACCATTGGTAGATGAACTACCAATAGAGTGTTTGCTACCACTCGTTGAGTCACCGGAAGTTGGCCTAACAAAAGTAGTGGCCGATTTGGATGAACTTCCCATCGTATACCCCAAGCCAATGTGGTGATTGGCCGGAAGTAAGTCACTTAGGATTTTATCCAAATGGTCCTTACCCTTATTGAATTTATTAATTTGGCCTAATGTGTTCTCATATTTCTCGGTGAGAGAACGCATAGAAGCATCCAAAGTGGATACTTGCGATGTGAGCACATAAACACGATATTTGAGATTTTCATTCTCAATACTCAAAGTCGAGTTTTGAGAAGTCAAATCCGCTATCTTGTGTTCCTCCGGATACTCAATGCTAACATGTTCAAGTTGAGTCTTGAGATTTACAATCTCATTCTTCAACTCTTCAACAACGGTGTCGTTGTTGGTGATGATAATTTTCGGCGAGGTTTGGATGCTAGCTAAATCATCTTTTACTTTAGTATACCTATTTACTAACTTAGTGTATTTAGACCATAATTACTCATTAGCATTTCTAAGGTCATCCATAGTTACCTCATCGCCTTCGTTGTCTCTATCATCGGAGGAAGATCCTTGTTCATTTTCCTCTCTAGCCATGAAGCACATGTGTGCTTGCTCCACTTGCTCATCATCCGACTCTCCGCTTGAGGAATCCTCGGAGTCGGTGAATGTCCAGACAAGTCCCTTTTTGTACCCTTTCTTGTACTTCGTGGACTTGTCGAACTTCGGTGCCTTCCACTTCTCCTTTTGCTTGTTTAGAGGACACTCCGCTTTCATGTGTCCTGGCTTGTTGCATTTAAAGCACAAAGAAGAGGAGGCGTTAGAAGAATTAAACTTCGATTTGTTTTTGAAGTTACCTTTCCGGAAGAACCGGTTGAACTTCTTTGCCATGAGAGCCATGGACTCCAAGTCCAACTCGTCTTCCGAGTTTTCATCATCGGTCGATGTGGAAGTTGATGGAGCGGTTCTTCTTTGGCTCGTCTTGCTTTAGGTAGGACTTCATCTTTTCCTACAACTTCAACTTGCTATCCTTGAGTACCTCATATGACATCAAGGTACCCATTAGTTGAACAACGGTATAAGTTTTCATATCATTACCTTCCTCGATGAGGAGTGTCCTTCCATCACCGAAGAAGCTCCTTCACGATTCTTGAAGGTGCAATAGTCGGAAGGTGGACGAACGGTCTTGTTGTCGTTGGCAGACATAGCTATAGACTTGGCTCTGATACCAAATGTAATGCCCTGCTAAGCTACTGCACAAGTACTAGAGGGGGGGTGAATAGTACTTTAAAATAATTAAGAGGCTAATTCCTAATTACCTTGCAAACTCTACCAAACAATGCGAAAATGCGGAAATGTAAATGTTAGACAACAAAGAAACAAACGCAAACAAACGATATTACTGGGTTCAGATCCACCCAAGTCTCCCCGACTTGTTCCCGGTGATCCTACGTCCCAACCACCCGGATCACTTCCGGATACTTGAGTTAGAAACCCTAACTCAAGATTTCCACTATGAAATACTTGTGAAAAACCTTCACAAGTCAAATCATACACAAATGAAAATTGTGACTCCCACAACCCGGGATCACAAACAAACTCTCACAACCGAGACTTAATCACTTACAATAACAAAGTAAATTGAAATGAAAGTTCTTACCACAAAATACCTATGCCTTGAGTAAACTTACGATTTAGGGAAAAACGGATTTTGGGGAAGATGAAGAGGCACCAAACCCTAGCTCCAAGATGTAGATCAGCGATGGAGAGCTATGAGGTTGTTGGTGACCTAGGATCAAGCACTTGGCTTGGAAGGCTCACAATCAATGAATCTCTCTTTTGAAATAAGAGTGAGAAGAGATTCAAGATTGGAATGAAAGAACTTTGAATGAGAAATGAATGCTTTCTCTTTGAGCTCTAAAGTTCTCTTAATATCAGCCTTGAGTGCAATGACTGCAGCTCATCAAGTATATATAGGTTAGAGGAAAGAGAGAGAGAGAGAGAGAGAGAGAGAGAAAAACGTTTCAATTAATGCTCCAACGGCTCTATTCTGAACCAAACTAGTCGGTCAAAGAACAACCACTGACCGACTAGTTCATCAACTAGTCGGTCGGTCAATCAACATGAACCGACTAAGCGGTGAACAGGGAATAGGTCGAAGTTCAGACTAACAGAACTAGTCCGTCAAAGAACACTTGCCAACCGACTAGTTTCACAACTAGTCGGTCGGTGAGTCAACTTAGACCGACTAAGAGATAAAACAAATAGTCTGAGTACAAATTGATTTAGTTGGTCCAAGAACAAAAGTTGACCGACTAGTTCATCAACTAGTCGGTCGCCAAATGTACATAGACCGACTAACGATAAACAGTAACTAGGCATGTACAGGGAAAGCTCAACTAGTCGGTCAAAGAAGCATCACTGACCGACTCGTTCACAAATTAGTCGGTCGGTGAGTCAACGTATACCGACTAACTGTAAACAGTAAAGAGCTTAGAATTGAGAAGGCAAACTAGTCGGTCCAAGAAGCTTTTCCGACCGACTAGATCACCATCTAGTCGGTTGGTTCTTCTTCTTGAACCAACTAACATGCACAAGAAGTCGCGAAATGAAGCGCGATGCTTCGGGAAAGTTAGTATGGACTTCTTACTAGTTCCTAGCTCTAAGATAGGAGCGTTATGAAGATTAAAACGTAAGACCTACTTAAAGCTTAACATTCTACGGAACGAAGCTAAAAGACAATAAATAAAACTTGACGAACCGTCTTCGAAAGCTTCGATCCGAATCTTCATGACTTCTAAAATGGTCCAAAAGCTTCAACGAAGCTTTAGGCATACGATCACATGCTTTGAGAAGTCTCGAGACGTCGCTTTGGATGTTCATATGTATTTGGCGACGATCTCCATAACTGCGCTCACAAAGAGTTAGTTCACGATATATTTATGTTCAAAAACCAAATCCGGGGAGTCCAATATGCAACAGATATTATATGAAGTCGCTTGTTTAGGTGCATGAGCAACCTCATAAGTCATAACCATTATAGTTGATCAATATCAAGAAAAAAAGAGATTATTCTTCTGTTGATGCATATCAGGACTTGCCTTTGGCTTTCTTCAAACCCTGATTGATATTATTTATTTGTTTATGAGAATGCAAAATTTAGTCTATGATGCAATAGTTCCGGAGCTATTGACAGTTTAGTTAGGTTTTTAATAGTAAATTGGCTAATTATTCATGAACATCAAACTACCGAATTGGAGCATGTTGTTTGATGGCCTGATGTCTGATAGACCATAACTAATTGCCTCCTTTAATTTAGTGTGTTCGGTTTGGTTCTCTGTCCCTAAAGCTTGGACACGTTAACCAAGGTAATATGTTCTATACTGGTCATTAGGATCATGCCTGATTGGTTGTTCATAATTTTGCTCTTTATAGTCAATAGCTTGGTTATATCTTTGTGTACAACACATTGGCCCTACTTTTATAAAATTATATTTCCAATAGATGAGTGTATAGTATGCTAATATAAATCAAGGTTCTGAAAATTTTGATGTTAAATCAGGAGCTGATTGGAAGTTTGGAACTCATAAGTCATAATACACGGCCTTGATAATGGATTTAGAACACATTGCGACCTAGAGGTTTAACCCGTTTGGTCTTAAGCCTGACAAATGTGCCCTTTGATTTGTGTACATGGGGGACATGGACACAGAATTTTCTAAAATTTTGACATGAGGATGCGACTATATATACACAGGTTTCTGAATATATTTATATACTTTTTTATGGATAACTGTACTTCTTGGATTGATACTTGTATTTTAAAGAAACTAAAATGATTTGTTGAACAATTAAGTTTTCCACCTGAAGAGGGCATAACGTGCTAAATATCATAATATCTAAGGTAATAAACAGTTATACATCTGCATATGCTGGACATGGACGGACAAGCCAATTTTCGGTAAGGAGAAATTTAATATATAAAAGTTTATCACTTTTTCCATTAACCTAGTATCACTTTAAGCAGTTTAAGCAAATACAACCAAGTTGTCTCCTAGGCTTAGATAGCCTTTTGAAGAAGGGTGAAGATGATCAATTTGCTATAAGGAATTGAATTTGTCTGCAAGGCATACTGGTTAAAAAAAGCAAAAATACATGTGTCAAATATAGATTTAATGTGGCTGCAGACAAGTCCCATAAGAAAGGACATTATCTTAAATTCTGCCTTGATTTTACTGGGCAAATCCTTCTGAAGGTTTTATATTAATGGATAGAGGAAGCAACATTATTGATATCTACAGTGTTGGAGACTTATGCTAATTATTTGATGGAAAGAACTGCAGCCAAGTACTCCAATAGATTATTGCTAGCGTCTATGCTTTGTGCCATATTTTGTTCTTTTATTTCTTGCTTTCTTGCTATTCCAAATTTGTACAATTCTTTGTGATAAGTTAATGGGGCTATCTTAATAATGAATAATTTAATTGATGTGAAATAAAATGTTATGAAGCCTATGAAGTTCAACTCACTATGAACATATTATTTTTGCAGATCATGTTGAGCTTTAAGCTAGGTTGATAATGGGACTGACTTATCATTTGTAGTTGATTTCAAAGGTGGCTTGGTCTTTCACTAAGGCTGTCTTTTTGAAGAACACTTATGTGGACTGACACTTCCCTCTTGCTTGGGTGGGAGCCACGAATACGAAACATATTTGTATGGATTGAAATAGCATGCATGGTGTTTCACAAAGCATAGAAACACATAGTTGTGTAGCCCTTTATATTTGAAGTTTCTTTCCACCAAATTATGCATGTGCCATGAATTGCAATAGTTCGGAAATGTCATTATTAATAGAATGGTTCTAATTCTGAATACTTGTTAAACAAAAGGAAGCATGATTGGAATGATTTTGAGCTAGGGTGTCAAAATTCTACATGTTTTCTGCTGATAACCATGGGGAATAGCTGGAAATTTTGCAGATCATGTTTTGGTTCCTTGGTGTTATTGCTATATGATAATCTGCTATAGTTGTGATTGGCCAGTTGTGAGATACCTAAAATATAATGATGAAATCGACGCATGCTCACACAATATTATGAACTCCAGAGTTGGCCAGCAGAGGATTTGTTTGATTTTGTAATTTTTTTTAAAAAACTAAACATTAGCCACGGCCAGTCCGTGGCTAATGTGTATTAGCTCCGTGGCTAATGTGTATTAGCTACGGACTGGCCGTGACTAATGTTTAATTTTTTTTAAAAAAAAATAGAAATCAAAAAATAGTGAACCACTTGGATAGCGCTTAAAAAAGCGCTATCCAAGCTACCATAGCGGTAGCTTGGATAGCGCTTTTATAAGCGCTATCTTAGTAAACCACTACGATAGCGCTTATAAAAGCGCTATCCAAGCTACCGTAGCGGTAGCTTGGATAGCGCTTAAAAGCGCTATCCAAGCGTGAAAAAAGCGCTATGCAAGCGTTTTTTTGTAGTAGTGTACATTTGACAACGTTTTTTGAATTCTAGGGCTAACTAGGACAAGATAAAGAGTGGTTGGGATTTGATCTTATGAAATGGAAGGGTGAGATGAAGCTTTGAAACCATGAAATTGAGCTTTTAAATTTGGTCCACCTTTGAAATTTGGTCCTACTTTGAAATTTGGTCCTAGTTTGAAATGAATGTGAGCTTTGAAACCATGAATGTGAGTTTGAAATTTTGTCCAACTTTGAAAGCTGCCAATGAATCTGTTTCAAGATATGGTGCCCACTAAATTTTTTACGCTGATTTGTTGTTCTAAGGGAATTTGTTGTTTTGCGTCGAAGGCGCCCGCGCCGAATTTGTTCTTCCGTGTCGAAGACGTCTGTGCCGCTAAATATTTTTACTCTAATTTATTCTTTTAAATTTTAATTATTTTTTTGGGAAACAAAAATTTCGTGGGGGCAATCTTAAATGAACCGTGCCGCGGACGGGTTTTTGGCGCCAAATTTGTTGTTCCGCGCCAAATTTATTGTTCTATGCTAATACACTTTGGTTAGCAAAATATGTGTGGTGACTAGCGGCACTGCCCGCGCCGAAGGCACGACGACGAATTTGTTGTTTTACGCTAATGCACTTTGGTTAGCAAAATGTGTGCGGTGACTAGCGACAATGCCCGCGCAAAAGGCGCCCGCTAAATTTTTGTTCGATTAAATTTTGGAGGGGAAATAATTCTTGGGGAGAACAAAGATTTTGAGAGGATATCTTAAATGAATCGTGCCCGAGGGCGCCCGCGCCGAAGCTACATTTTTATTCGTTTAAATTTTGGATGGAGAAATAATTTTTGGGGCGAACAAAGATTTTGAGGGAAAATCTTAAATGAACCGTGCCCGCGGGCATGGGTTATGACTAGTCTATATTACAAATGAGAGATGTTATCAAGAGAATTTGGATAAGAGAAATTGGACAAGAGATGAGATTTTGAGGGATAAGAGAGGATGGTGTGATTTTTGCACATACAGCCTGTGTATTTGCATTTTTGCCCCTAGACCCTCCACACACCCACAGCCACACTTTTTCTTCTTCCTCCTTTTGGACCGTTTTTTCCCAGTCCATGTGCACGTGTGCACGTGTTATTTATGCGTCAAAGGCTACCGCGCCAAATTTTTGTTCGTTTAAATTTTGCAGGGGAAATAATTTTTGTATAACAAAGATTTTGAGGGGATATCTTAAATGAACCGTGCTCGAGGGCACGGTTCCGCGTTGAAGGCGCCCGCGTAGATGCTAAATTTTTGTCTGTTTAAATTTTAGAGGGAAAATAACTTTTGAGGAGAACAAATATTTTGAGTGGATATCTTAAATGAACCGTGCCCGAGTGCATGGGTCCGCAATGAAGGCACCCGCTTGTTAAATTTTTTTACGCTCATTTGTTGTCCCTCGCTTAAGGCGCCCGCGTTGAATTTGTTATTCCGCGTCGAATGCACCCGTGCCGCTAAATATTTTTACGCTAATTTGTTCCACGCAATTTTTACTGTAGAAAAAAAATTTGGGGAAAAAAGATTTCGCTGGAAAAAATCCTAAATAAACCGTGCCCGCGGGCACGGATTATGACTAATTTATTAATATATTATGATTTAATATGAAGGGATGGATATATGAAAAATCTCAATGAGACGATTCATAACAAAAAGGAAACTGTTATGAATCAACTACTGGGGGAGGAACCCCCAGCCCTTTATTTATAGGCATGGTAGAAGAGTAGATACATCGAATACATAGATATGGGTGTATCTCTAAGATACCCGCAATCCTAACCGACTCTGGTTATTTCCATTCACAACACTCCCCCTTATCCAGCCGTAGGTGTGGACTCCGCTCAAGAGTACTTCGGGATTCTGATCGTAATAAGAGTCTCACATGGGGTGGATACTTCGGGATCCTGAGTTGGTGAGGTTTGCCTCGTTAAAACCTTTAGCTATGGAAAACCCAGTGGGAAAAACCATAGTTAAGGAAAAAGAGTGCAAACGCTCTTTAACTCCCCCTGATTTGTACAAGTGACTCTGCTCATGAATACTTCTGGATTCTGAGCGTCACTGAGGGGTGGATACTTCAGGATCCAGAGTTGATGTGATTTGCCTCGTTAAAACCTTTGGCTATGGAAAACCCAGTGGGAAAAACCATAGCTAAGGGAAAAGAGTACAAATTCTGTCAACTCCCCCTGATCTGTAAAAGCTCTTAGGCTTTCAGATCTCGTAGGCTTATCTCATCACTCCTATTTACAATATTCCGAAAATGTACACAGATTACGAATTTTATCACCATCAAGCAGCTGCTGAATCCAGAAACTCTGAAGAGGTTGCTAAGTTTCGTCGCCTCTGATGTGGTCTTCAGACTATATGGTCAGCTCCACAGAACCAGCCTCTATCCCAGTCGTCACTGGGATGTGATGTACCACCAGGCGCCCTCAATTACACCATTGGTGTGATTCTGGAATGGTGATGATCTCAGAATGATAGGATGATGTTGCCTTCATAAGTTGCTTTGCAGATCTGCAGGGGATGGCCGTCCCACTGTGGGTACCCGTTCTGTGATTTCTCAGCATAGGGACTGGACCTGAAACCTGCATTTGCATAAACATTGGAGGATGCTACTACATTTTGTAAGTCCAAATATTTCGACCCTTGGAGGAAGCGCAGAAGGCTTAACTCAGGTCTAATGGCCCTTTTTAGGTGCCAACTATCTCTGGCGAAGGAGTTTACTGCAATTGCTATACCGGGACACATGCAGTTAGCCAAGAGTGCATGATTGCACTAAGATAAGGGACTTTAGGACCAGTTATATCCTCCCCCTCTTCCAGCGATCGGAAGGGTTCTTTTTTGTTCATCCAGTAAGTGTACCACCGTAGGTGTACTTTGGATGACAATGGTCCTTTTAATATCTCCAACGCACTTCTGGGCGTTTGTAACAGGATTCTATGAGCCATGACTTTATATTTGCCTAGGTCTTTTTATTTCATGTTTAAAAGTCAGGCTTGTACATTTATTTCGGTTTTCTCTTCAGGAGATCCGATGAGATGGTAGTTGTCTACAACTAAGATCTCTAATCCTGTTCTTTGCACAGATGCAAAGACAACCTTCAGTAGGAATCATTGACTTGTCAAGTGATTCTCTTGGTTGTACATTTATTTATACTTATTGTTTTTCTTGAAAAGACGTCCCGAAGTCTATTCAGGCATTTTAAGGAAATATGGAAATTATCTTTACAAGATATCCACGAAGGTATGCCGTCACAACATCCAATAACGGCATATCCAAAATTTTCCTTCGCCAAATCGTAAGGTATTCGCTTTTGATAACTTAGGGAGACTGATGCATCATTTATGAGACATGCTCATTTGAATTTGTTCGATCCCTAGTTTCAGCAAAATTTTCCTTGGGCTATAGGTTGTACCGTATAGCATACGATTTTGTATTTATTTTTCTTATGTTTGCAATACTTTGTTTTATCCACAGGTTTGACACCTTTTGGTGTCTGGACTTCAGGTCCGAACATTTCACGTTTCATAAGTGAGTCCAGCTCATCTTTTATTGCCATGTTCCACGTTTGGCCAATCTCTACGTTTGCCTTCTAGCAACGGAGTGTGGAACGATAATTTATAAACATCATCGCCATTGCGATGTATATGGCAATATGATACGTGAATACATTGTCGACAATTTATGTTCTATCTGTCCAACACCTCCCCAGTACGTACAACATTTACTTAATTTCACTTTTTCCCGGCAATTCCTCTGCAGTGGATTCCAGGAAGGGTGATGGTGTGGACAGGAGCTCATTGTCCTGTGGTAGTATTGTCTTAAGGTCTCCAGGAGTTTCTTGTCCTAGGAGCCTGGTGGTCTGCCTCTTTTCTGTTGAGGATCAGCCACTTCTGCTGCTGGTGGATTGCATCCATTCTCGGGGATGTCAATGCTAGCTGGAGTTTTTTTGCAGCAGGGATGTGTGATCTGACAATCTTCTGGTTGTCAATAAATGATTCCGGTAATTGGTAGACAGTGTTCTGTATGTGGAGGATCTTCGGGATCTCATCTACACATTTTATTGTTACCGGATCATAGTGGGTCAACTTTTTGTATCCCACGTTATAATTTTCTTCGCGCCAGATTTTCTAGTATCTGGGCCTATTTTTGAGAAAATCGTCTCATCGAAATCACAGTCTTCAAGATGTGCCTTAAATGCGTCCCCCGTTTGGGGTTCTAGGTATCTTATAAGTGAGGGTGAGTCAAACCTTGCATGGATACATAGGCGACGTTGAGTACCGTTTTGGTCCTCTTTGGTGGTGCAATGGGGATTTAAGACTGCGCGACCGAAGATTCTCAGATGAGAAATGTTCGGTGGCATTCCATATGCAAATTGCATTGGAGACTCTGACCTCCAGATGGTCTTATTTTCATTTACGATGCAGTATGCAGAGTTTGCATGTCCCCATGCATCCATAGGCAATCGGGATTTAATGGACGTTCAGTCCATTGGAGTCTACTTTTCAGTGACTCTGCCGACCCATTTAGGGTATGAACATGCGGCACTTGTATGTTCATTTTCAATTCCCGTTGATAGGCAGTACTCTTGAAAAGACTGGGAGGTATATTTCCCAACATTTACTAGACTTATTTACAACATTTTATTGTCTGGGAAATGTGCCCGCAACGTTTTTATGTTTGTGCCAATAGCTTTGGAAAAGCTAAGTTGCGGGTCTGTAGTAGACACACGTACGAATATTCTGAGGATGCATTTATCAGTACAGTGAAGTACTGAAATAACCCACTAGTGGTGGTGGATTTTATCCACATCTATCTCCTTGTATTCTTTTTGAGGAAGCGTGGATGTTCTTTTTCAGCTTATCGTGGAGATGGCCTTGCAATTAGTTTTCCCTTATAGTAAGGGATGCGAGGGATTTTTTTTTCCTTCTGAAAAATCTTCTGGTTCTTCAAGTCATACCCATAGGATAAGATGTGATGCAGCATCACAAATCCAGGGTGGCCAAGTCCATCATGCCGGAGTAAAAACTCGGCTGATGTCGGGCACTTCAGGTGCTCCGTTTAATTCTGCTTCCTTTCTCCGAATCTTCGTATGGTGGAGGCCTATAAGGCTCTCAAAACGTTCAAGTGTGGATTTTACTCCTTTTTCTTGAGACGTTACATACGGTAATTTTTTTTTTCATTTACATTTGCTGTTTCCAAGTGGAATCCATTGAAACGGATGTCCTTGAAACTTAGAAAGTTTCTTTTGGAATTCGGAGGGATTAGTGCATCCTTTATTTTTGTGTCGTTTGGGGGCAACAGTGTTGCATTCCCTGGATCTTCAATATAGCCCTGATATTGGGCTCTGTATTGAGAGAATCGTACGTATTTATTGTCTACTAATTATTTATGAGAGCAGTTTCATCTATTAAAAGACGAATCGTTAGGCACATGCATATTCAGATAAACATTTTCATTTATTGTCTACTAAACATTTTCATTCAGAACAAATTTCATAATTAAAATGCTCTCATAAATTATTCTCAAAACAAATTGCTGAGATAAAAATAAAGGCTAATCAAGCAAGTCATCATTTTCGAAGTTGTCAGCTGAAAACTTGACTGGAGCATCAGGGGTCATCAGGTTTGTTTCAGCTTTATTTTTCTTGTTCTCTTTATACAAATCCTGGAGGTGCTGCGAAGTTCGGCACATTTTGGACCAGTGGCTTTTCATGCCACAATTATGGCACTGGTCTTCACATTCCCTCTTGGGTGGGGGTGAATCATTTTTGTCATTTCTGTGCCACGTGAACTTCCGCTTACTTTCATTATTTCGCTGCTGCTGTACATGGCCCTTGGCATTTTTCTGTTGACCCCCCCTTCTGTGGTCTTTCTTTTCTTTTATTATCTCTCTTCTTTTTGAAGGAAGAGGAATGGTGAGCTTCTGGTAGGGGGCAGTGCCGGGAGGGCGCATATTGTGAGTGGCAAGAAGAAGCTCTCTGTTTTGCTCAGCCATGAGTAAACATGACAGCAGCTCAGAATACTTGGTGAACCTGTGTTCACGGTATTGCTGCATGAGTATCGCATCTTTTTCATGGAAGGACGTATACGTCTTTTCCAGCATGCGATCTCCTGAGACATTCTCACCACACAACTTCAGGCGTGAGGTAATGCTAAAAAGTGCTGAGTTGTACTCAGCAATGGACTTAAAGTCCTGTAGTCTCTTGTTCTCCCACTCATATCATGCCCTTGGGAGTATAACATCTTTCTGATGTTTATACCAGTCCTCAAGGGCAGTCCATAGCTCAAGTGGATCTTCGACCGTAAGGTATTCAGCCTTTAAGGTCTTGTCCACATGGCGACGAATATAGGTGATGGCTTGCGCCTTCTCTATATCGCTAACATTTTCTTTTTCAGTCACAGCAGCGATGATGGACTTTGCCCGCAGGTGAAACTTTACATCTAGCTGCCAGCTTAGATAGTTTCTACCTGATGCTTCCAGTACTTCGAAATTAACGCTTGCAATATTAGCCATTTATCTAGCAGAGCACTAACATGCATGAATTAATAATTAATCAGAGAAAACATTTTCATGCGGATGCAATATTTAACGAAAAACTAAATGTGTGGATCGGCCAGTCCCACAAGAAAGAGTCCAAAAAAGTCCACAGTCCAAATTATACAAATTTGCAGCTTAAAGAAAATGAAAATACAACTTTGGAAACCCCGTGGGTCCCATATGATATCTCCATCTTCAAGTGTGGCCTCCGTCTCCATGGAAGTTGGTCTTCTTTCTTTGACATTTACATAAATTCCTCACTACAATTTCTCTCAAAAATAAAAGAAAAAGTGCGGGAAATAAACTGTGGGACTAAACGGCCGATCCAAAAACCACATTTAGCAATTCATGCAGAAATATTATGCTCATCAACATTTTCATCAGACATTTTCATCACAGGCATCACAGGCATTTAATATTCGCAGAGATGGATAAATAATTTAAACACTTAATAATTATTGGACCACTAGGCAACGTCATACACCGTTAGGTTACGTTACTAACGGCAGAGCGGTCGCAGGATCTTCCTAATTATTAAGTTTTAAATACGATGCACAACCACGCATATAATATCCAACAGAATATACCAGAGATGCAAAGCATGTAAATATGATTTTTGCAGAAAAAATCATTACAATGCAAAGGTTGTAAAGTAAATGGGTTTAATCAATTAAATTGATTAAGAGACCAAAATAAACATTTTCTTTGTCAGAGGAAAAATTTTTCCTCATCATCCCAAAAGCCCCCCAAGAATCCCCAAAAAGTCCTCGCCTGCCCGGCATTTGTCCCGTAATTTACCGTGATTTTTCACGAATATTTTGCCCTTAAATCCCCCTTTTAAATTAATTTTTAGGCTAGTAAGTTGCCTTTTAAGGCTTGTTAATAGCCTTTGCCTCCCCCAATTTGTTTTTTCTTTCAGATAAAACAGCATGCGGGTCTGAAGCCCGCAGTTGGCCTATGGACTTCAGGCCCATAGGCTTTTCTTTTCTTTTCTTTTTTTTGAAATCTGTGGGCCTGAAGCCCACAATAGGTCTGTGGGCTTCTGGCCCACAGACTCTGATTATTATTATTATTATTTTTGAATTCTGTGGGCCTGAAGCCCACAGATCTGCTGTGGGCTTCAGGCCCACATATCTGAATTTTTTTAAAAACAAATTTAGGGTTTGCTGTTTGGGGGGGGCCGGCGCCGCCGCCGCCCCCTGCAGGGGGGGCGCGGCCGCCGGGGCCGCCGCCCCCTGCAGGGGGTGCGGCGGGGGCCGCCCCCTGCAGGCGGGAGCGGCCGGGGCCGCCCCCCTGCAGGGGGGCGCGACCACGGGGGCCGCCGCCCCCTGCAGGGGCGGCGGCGGGGGCCGCCCCCCCCTGCAGGGGGAGGCGGCCACGGTGGGGGGTGGGGGGTTTTCCGGCGAGGTGGGGTGGGTTTTTTTTTTCGGCGACGGCTAGCCGCCGGAAGGATCTAAATTAGGGGTTTGACCCTAAAAATTGAGTTTTTGGGATGAAAAGTCCGTCGTTTTCAAGGCGACAAATAATCCCCATATCGATCTTGCGAGATCTAGGGGAGGGGTAATCATACGTATGATTAAAAATATTGTTTTTAGTGTTTTTACCTCTATATCCGTCCTCCGGATATAGCGACGGTTGCTCGAAGCCCTACGCGGATGACGATCCTTGATGGAGGAAGCCTTGCACCGCGCTCGCGGATCTCCCGTCTCGCCTTCTCCTTCGCCTTCGCAACGAACGGAAAAAAAAATTTGTGGAAAGGAAAAAATTTAGAGGCTCGTGCTGATAACGTGTTATGAATCAACTACTGGGGGAGGAACCCCCAGCCCTTTATTTATAGGCATGGTAGGAGAGTAGATACATCGAATACATAGATATGGGCGTATCCCTAAGATACCCGCAATCCTAACCGACTCTGGTTATTTCCATTCACAACAGAAACAATTTCAATGTCACGCCTATAAATTTTGAGTGGCAAGCTTGTAAATAAATGGTCTATTTAAATAGCAAATTGGTCTGTGCGCATAGTAGCTCCCTTCAAAAAAAACGAAGACGCTTGCGGTACAGAAAACATGTCCTAAATCAATAATATTTCTTAATTACATCGGTATCGCCTTGAGCTTGAAGGTTGCCGTCTGAATTCGGAGGGTTTGGTAGATTGCAAGCTTATCTGGCAACAAGACTAGGGATCGGACGGTCTCTCACGCTTCTTCTCCATATGCCAGATTTCATGGTGCTTCATGAACAAAATGAACTAAACGTTTTTCATTTAATTTCCCTTAACCATTTTATTTGCATTGAAAGTGTGCAAATTAGCCCCAATCCCCACGAAATTAATAATTAGGGCTGTGCGCCAATTGGGTGATAGGCACCCACTCTCAATTTATCTTGTCCGAACATGGGCTAAATGTTTTTTCTATACATAGGAAAGCTTGTTAAAGTCTCTCGCACGTTTCGTATCCGCCAGGAATCGAGGACTCCAGAGGTAAATGCCACTAGAACACGGCCCTTTGGCCATATGGGTGATAAATGTTGAACATAGAATGTTGCAGGATTATAGATAAATGGTAAGCGGCAATAATTTATTGTGCGCTCAAACACTTCAAGTTATGCTTACAATAACATTAAGATACCAAAACCGGCTCTTATTGGACCAGACCGAGTCGGATTAATTGTATCAGCTGCTACGAAGGTTCAAGAACAAAGCAGTCCATCACCTTTTTTGGTATGATGAGTCCTTGATCTTCTCTCCTAATTCTTAATGCTGCTATTTCAAGCTCTACAATAGTTTCTAAATCAAGATGCAATTAATAATCTTATCTTTCCCAAGCTTATTACACGTGACTTGGATAAAAAAAATGCAAGTGTTGCAGTCCTGATCACCCAGTTCAAGCCCATGTATACATGCCTATAAATACCATATGCCAATAACAACATGCATCATCAATCTTCTAGTAATTTGTTCTCTAACTTGTCACACTAAGATATCTTCGTCTCTTTCCGACTGAGTCTTCATTATAGTTTTCCAGGACCATGGCCAACGACGGTAACGCGATCGAAAACCCGCCACCTTCATCGGGGAAGTTGGTCACAATCCTGAGCATCGATGGAGGAGGTGTGAGAGGGATCATCCCAGGAACCATCCTCGCCTTCCTTGAATCAAAGCTTCAGGTAAACGTCGCAGCCTCTGATTATGATTTAATGACGTTGGATGTTTTTCTCTGAAATGGTTTGGTTTTGTTTAGGAGCTTGATGGACCGGAAGCAAGAATTGCCGACTATTTTGATGTCATCGCCGGAACGAGCACCGGCGGCCTGGTGACTGCAATGCTCACGGCTCCTAACGATGATAAAATGCCACTGTTCAAGGCGAGCGAAATCAACGAGTTCTATCTGGAGAACTTCCCCAAGATCTTCCCTCAAAAACAGTGAGCTTGATTTTGTTCTCTGACGATTAAATGTTTGAGTTTTATTTGGTTTGGCCAAAGGATTAATATTTACCAGTACTTCAACCTGTAGCAGGATTTTCGCATCAGCGATTAGTTCGTTACGTGCCGTCACTGGGCCTAAATACGATGGGAAGTTCTTGCGCTCTAAAGTGCGAGCACTGCTTGGTGACACAAAATTGCACCAAACCCTAACAAACATTGTAGTGCCGACCTTTGACATCAAGCTCCTTCAGCCTACCATTTTCTCAACCTTTGAGGTGCCCGATCACAAACATATCTCAATATCAAACACTTGATTTATAGAAACGATCTTCGTCACATTAATTAATATCGTAGGCAAGATCTGGAGCACTAGAGGATCCACTTATGTCGGACGTTTGCATCAGCACCTCCGCGGCTCCCACTTACCTTCCCGCTCACATTAATAATCTTGTTGATGGTGCAGTTGCAGCAAACAATCCGGTAGATTTCGTGGCAAACTTCTCTGTATTGTAAAATGTAAAGCTGAATTTTATAAATTGATGATAATGCAGACGTTGGCAGCAGTGAATGTCGTCACCAAGGAGATCTTCAAGGCCAACCCGCCGGACTTCTTCCCTGTCAAGCCTGTGGACTATGGAAAGTTTCTTGTCGTTTCTCTCGGGACAGGGTCGGCTAAGATCGGAGGGAAGTTCAGTGCAAAAGATTCTGCCAAGTGGGGCGTTCTCGGGTGGCTGTACAACAAGGGCACCACCCCTCTCATCGACATTTTCAATCATGCAAGCGCGGACATGGCGGACATTCATGCATCCGTCGTCTTTCAAGCCCTTCATTCTCATAGGAACAGTGCATGTACGATGTTGCGTAACTAAGATATTTGTAGTGAAATTAACAGGAGGATGCGCTGACCGGGAGAACTTCATCAGTTGACGTCTCGACAAGGGAGAACTTGTTGAACCTGGTTCGGATCGGCAAGGACCTGCTCAAGAAGCCAGTGTCGAGGGTGAATCTAGAGACAGGGATGTACGAGCCTGTCGTTGGAGAGGGAACAAACGAAGATGCAATCGCTCGGTTTGCGGAATTGCTCTCAAAAGAAAGAAGGGAAAGGAATGGCACCAAAGCTCAACAGTAACTCAGTAACTCATACTGATGATTGATTACAATGTATTTTAGGGAAAAATTGGGCTTGCATATGCAATCATATGTGTTTAATGATATCATAATCAAATGCATTTAATGATATCATAACGTTTAGCCCATTTTATGTGAACTAATTAAGAATAAAGTTATTGGGTTTTAAAGAGATTATTATTGTATTGTTTGTTATGTGTAAAGACCTAGTTCATACTTGTACTTGATGATGGGTCAAATTAAAAATGTAAAAACTTATTGATATAAGAGGGTTATAATCCTCAATTCTTATGATATGAGAAGTTGAATCACTTCAGTTTTCCTATCCTCTCTAACATCACATCATTAGAAACAATACAAGGATATCATATTGAACAGGAAGGATCAATGTTAGGTATTGGCTTTTTAGACCAATATAATTTTGATGATGATCACAACTTTATGTTGTTGCTAATGACTCTCCATGTCTTAGTCTTATGTTTAACAATTGAAGAATAGCAATTTGACGACTAAAAGCTTAGAGAAAGGATGGACCCCAAAAGGAGCATTGCCAAAACTTTGAACTTGATGAAAGGAAGCACATCAAGAGTTGTCAAAGCTTGGAAGATGCTAGGGAGAATCAAGGCTACTCAAGCTTGAGGTCTTAGACTCTTGGAGAAGCAAATCCATGTAATATTTTATTACTTGCTTTTCTCTTTTTGAGTCTAGAACTTTGTAATGCCTTGATTAGATGGTCTTTCATTTATGCATATGCATTTACCATCTTATTGAACCTTAGGATCATCATAGAAATCAAATCCAATAGGTTCCACATGCCAATAACTTAATTGGAGTTATTGGACTTCTAACAGACACCTGTTGAAGGCATGACAGGCGACTGGTGATCACCAGGCTGCTGGTCAACCTTCAACAGACGGTTTTTCTGCATAGACTTACAGTACAAGAAGGGCGAACAGTAGAAGCGGTTCCAAAATCCGTTACCTTCAACAGACGGCTTTTCTGCATAGACTTACAGTACAAGAAGGGCGAACAGTAGAAGCGGTTCCAAAATCCGTTACTTGCGGGTCGTAACCGCCACTATTCCCGTTTCAAGCGGTTCTGGAAACCGCCACTGAAATGGCCGAGAGAAACGTCATTACTGGCCGTTACGACCTACCACTACCAAACCGCCTGCACCACAATTTTGTGGCGGTTTCAAACTGCCACAATTTACATTTTTGGCGGGTTGTTCATTACAAAAAATTAAATTAATTCCATTAGCCTTTGGCGGTTAAGAACCGCCACAAAACGTATGTATGTCGGTTCTAAACCGCCAAAACAAAATCGTTTTGCAACGGTTTCGAACTGCCACAATATATGTTTTGGTTGGCTTTTATTGCGAAAAATTGTTGTGTTTATGGCGGTTACTAACAGCTAAAAGCGAAATTAAATTTAAAAAAAATTAAAAATGACCTGTTTGAATGCGGTTCTAAACTGCCAATAACAAAAATAATTAACAAAAAAATAAAATCTGGCATCCAAAAAACATAAAATATAACCACATAACCACTTGGTAATATTTAATACAAAAAAGTAAGTCTTCAACACAACATATACCACATTATAATATTTAATAAAAACCGCAAGTCTTCAACACAACACAACATACGCCACATGATGATATTTAATAAAACCTTAAGTCTTCAACACAACATACACCACATGATGATAATTAATAAAAACTATAGTCTTTAACAAAAAAGAAACTAAGGGAAAAAGAAACTAAGGCTGGGACGATGAGAAGAGGTTTCGAACTTGAGGGTCTTCCTGTAATTTCTGCAGTTGTTCTGGAGTATGGTGCTGTGTCACGAAGAAGTTCAAGAGAGACCTACACAGATCAAGTTGTTGTTGCTGCCTCATTGAGATTCGGTACGTAGGAATAAATAAATAAACGCAAGGATTAAACACAAGAACCAAGCACGACACATAAAACTTGGTAATGCAGTTCGATGCGCACACCTATATCTGTGGGGCCACACCCAAAAAATCAGATTACTCCGCTATAATAAATAATGATTACAATCACTAATATCTGATCTATACTAGGAGAAGCATACTTCCCCTCAATACAAACCGCGAGGTGTGATCTCAATCAACCCCGAGTAGTAATCTATGCAAGCTCCCCTTGCATGCAAGATCCCCTTGCACAACCGACTAGTTCAACTCCCTTGAAACATACGTGCGTAGTCGTCGGCCTCCCTCCCAGAGTTCTTGATCGTCTTTTTCAAAAGCCGTGCCCTAGAGGCAAAAAAACCGCACGTCCTGATATACGTCCCCCTCAATTCGCGGGCCAATAGGGAAGGTCGTTCAATCATATCAGATGCGGATCGGCAGCCCACAATTTTCGAAACTACTTTGGGCAAGTGGTTTCGCGTATCTCCAAGGAACCGATGAATAAAATATTGTGGGCAAGAATCTCTCTAACTGATTCTATATTTGCTCCGAGAGATTGCAACATCCAAATATGTCTTCAACAATTCTTTCAACCAACAATTACGGGTCAACCATATCTCTAACAGATTCAACTAACATATCTACGTGATATTCACTTTCTCTTTGCAAAACCAGCCTCCATCAATCTAGCAACTATTTTAGGAAGGCTTTCCAATAATCTCTCATGCAGATATTCCGCCAAAATATCTAGGATTACTTCGGGTAAGAAATCTCATAGATCAAGGAACCATTTAACCATTTCGGGTAAAATGATTTAAGCAAATCTCATGCGGATATTTCAACAATCAATTTCATCAATTCCCGAGATTCTAGGCTGCAAATCATATTTGAATTAGTAAGACAGTTCTGCAAATCAACACAGCATATGTTCATACAAACCATACTCCAGATCCCGCATGTTGTACATAATATTGCAACATAATGTACAACATTATGCTCAAACTGCTCAAAAACAATCCTGATTCCACAAACTGAGCTCTCTAGATTTAGTGCCACTAATGCCAACTTATATCAACAGAAAAACTACCTAACAATCTCCCCCTTTGCATTATGTGGCACAACCCAAAGCACGGGCACCAACCAAGCACATTTATCCCCCTTTGAGCCACCATAAGCCAAAGCACACTCTCCCCCTTACAAGTAATCCGAGCAGAGATCACCTCAGACAAGACATCCACTACATACGGTTTCTGAAGCAACAATTGCTGAGAGATAAGACATGAATGAGAAGGATTCGAATGCACACCTGGATTGCGGGTCTCCAACGAATCTTCTTAGAAGTCGACATTGAAAAGGAAGGAGTTGGAAAACTAGACGGAGCACCATGTCACTTGGCAGAACAATGATGACGGTGACAAGAATGAGGAACTTACAGATCTGGCATGGTCAAATCAGGAACATGTGAAGCTGTATAGTCACCAGGTGCAGAAGAGGTGCATGTTGTGTCCTATTTCACAGCATGGTCTATGATATTAGGTTCAACATGTGCCAATGTTGCAACATTGTGTGCAACATCAGATGCAACATGAGCATTTGTTGCAATTTGGGAGCAACACCAGACGATCATTTCCCAATACTTTTCAGTGGTCGATAAAAAAAGTGTGACCTCATCAATGATTTTAATACTTTTCAGCTAGCCTCCAATAATACACGTCCATATCTCCAATAGTTAATCCAAAGACAACAACTGAGACACTTTAAAATGCTCCACTGTCTCTCTCAGAAGCAAATAAATCCTCAGGCACAGCGGAATAAGAGGAAGAAAAATATACCTCATAATGATAGGGCTGCAAGAAGGATGGAGCAAAATCTAGAGTAGTAGTCAAGCTCTGAGCGGCCGAAAAATAGCTGGAGAATTGAAAACATCGGCGATGTTGATAGAGAAGCTTCGGTGGTCTGCATGTCAAAATTTGGAGACGTGGATGCGGTGGAAATGGCTAAGAAGTGGACAAACTTTGGGGAAGTCAGCCGGTGTAGGTGAAGAGGCCGCGAAAGATGGAACGACGGTGGATTGCCGTGCTGAAGAGGGTAGATGCAAAGATCCGATGGCACTGGCAGAGGATGAGCAGTGACCAGAGCGGCGAGATAACACTCTGATAATTCTGGAGGAAAAGTCATGAGAATTTGGCGCAGGTTGCTCACAATGATTGTCGAGAAATGTCAAGTCTGGTGTCATAGCATCTGCAGCAACATTGTTCTGTGTTGTAACTAATGTTACAACATTGGTCACAACATGAAGTGTTTTCTCTGAAGCTGTAGTGTTCTTGTTATATAATACAGACTTCCTGACCCATTGCTTCTTTATCTTCACATCAGGGTGTCGGATATTTCTTTCTTCTGACCAATGTCGCATGCGACTGAAGTAGTTTCTCTCGGTATGGCCTATGAACTTGCAGTAACTGCACACAGAACGACCACCTTTTATACCTCTAATCTCACTTTTCTTCTGATCATGGCCCTTGTGCTGACCCATTCTTTCAAGTTCTTTGATAACTTGACTACTTCTTTCAGCAAACACATTATCAAAAGCTCCTCTATTGTATCACACTCTGGTGCGATCTCCTGAAGTCTTACCCATGTTCAATATATCATCCAGCTTTACTTTTCCAGAATTCCACTTATCACATGTGCATTCAGCTTTCTCTGCCCTTAGAAGATCATTTTTGAAGTTGCTTTCCAGTTCTCTACAGTTTTCCTCAACTTTCAGACATTTGATTTTGACATCCTCCTTCTCTTTCTTCAGTCTTTCATTCTCCTCCTTCGGGACTTTGTTGATATTGCAGATTTGCATCCACTTCTCAAATATCATCTGGTATGCTTTTCGGATATCATCGTCACTAACTTCATTATCGCTATCAACTTCAGACTCAGATGCAGTGCAGGATGTTGAACTTAATGTTGCAACATTATGTCTGACATTGGCTAGTTTGTTGCCAGATGTTCTTCCTGATGTTGCAACATCTGATCCAACATGACTATGAGTGTCACTATCTGATTGTCCTTCCAGGAGGGCTGTAAATGCAACATAGTTACTGGTTTTGTCCTCATCTCCAGCACTACCTTCCGATTCATCATCACTCCAGGTGCTTGCTAAAGATTTCTCTTTCTGCTTCTTGAGGGTATTGGCACATTTAGCTTGTATGTGACCAAAACCCTCATATTCTCTGCACCGTATCCATTTGCCTTTGTTCTTCTGATCATGCCTTTGAGTCAGACGACCGGTGTTCTTGCCTGTAGAGGGAAGATTTGCATGTGCCACATTGTTACCAGATCTAATGTTTTGATCCTTGTTGCTTATCTCTTTCATCATTCTTTTGAAAGTCTTGGTCAGCAAGGCAATGTTATCATCTAACTCAGACTCATTATCTGACTTAGAGACTTCACGAACTTCTACTTTTAGGGCTATCCCTTTGTCCCTCTGATTCTGCTTCAGATTCATTTCATAGGTCTAAAGAGTCCCATGAGTTCATCCAGTCTCATGGTGGACGTATTTGTGGCCTCCTCAATAGCTACAACTTTGGCTGAGAATTTGTCTTGAAGTGATCTCAAGGTTTTCTCAACTAACTTCTTTTGAGAATATTTCTTCCCAAGCTGGAATGCCCGATTGGCTATATCTCTCAACCTCACATTGAATTCAGCAACAGTCTCATCGTCATTCATCCTTAGATTTTCAAACTAAGATGCACGCATTTGGAGTTTGGAAGCTTTTACTGTACTTGTTCCTTCATGAACACTCTGGAGAATATCACATGCTTCTTTGGCATACTCACATGTGGATATCAGCTTGAACTGCTCCTCATCTACAGCCGAAAAAATAGCATTAATTGCTTTAGAATTGCACAAGACCGTGTGTTCTTCAATCTGACTCCAGTCTCTTACCACCTTCAGGTGTTCTTTGCCATCTTCGTCGATTTCGATCGACGGTATCCATCCTTTAATGACAGCGATCCATGCCTTCTCATCAAGGGACTTAATGAATGCACGCATCCGAGAGTTCCAGTAAGTGTAGTTTGTGCCAATGAGCAATGGAGGACGAACAGCGGATGCACCTTCTCGTGTAGCCATGATTCAATTAAGTACTGAAATCCAAGATCACACCTTTTTGATAACAAAGTAACACGGGTGACCTGCTCTGATACCAATTGAGATTCAGTACATAAGAATAAACAAATAAACACAGATTAAACACAAGAACCAAGCACGACACACAAAACTTGGTAACGTAGTTCGGTGCGCACACTTACATCTGGGGGGCCATGTCCAGAAAATAAGATTACTCCACTATAATAAATAATGATTACAATCACTAATATCCGATCTATACTAGGAGAAGCATACTTTCCCTCAATACAAATCGTGAGGGATGATCCCAATCAACCCCGAGGAGTAATCTATGCAAGCTCCCCTTGCATGCAAGATCCCCTTGCACAACCGACTAGTTCAACTCCCTTGAACCCTACGTGCGTAGCCGTCGGCCTCCCTCCCGGAGTTCTTGATCGTCTTTTTCAAAATCCGTGCCCTAGCCACATAAAAACCGCACGTTCTGATATACCCCGCTCCCCCTCAATCCGCGGGCCAATAGGGAAGGTCGTTCAATCATATCAGGTGCTGATCGGCAGCCCACAATTTCCGAAACTACTTCGGGCAAGTGGTTCCGCGTATCTCCAAGGATCCGATGAATAAAATATTGCGGGCAAGAATCTCTCTAACTGATTCTATATTTGCTCCAAGATATTGTAACATCCAAATATGTCTTCAATAATTCTTTCAACCAACATATGCGGGTCAACCATATCTCTAACAGATTCAACCAACATATCTAAGTGATATTCACTTTCTCTTTACAACCCAGTCTCCATCAATCTAGCAATTATTTTAGAAAGGCTTTCTAATAATCTCTCATGCAGATATTCCTCCTAAATATCTAGGATCACTTCGGGTAAGAAATATCATAGATCAAGGAACCATATAACCATTTAACCATTTCAGGTAAAATGATTTAAGCAAATCTCATGCAGATATTTCAACAATCAATTTTATCAATTCCCATGATTCTAGGCTACAAATCAGATCTGAATTAGTAAGACGGATCTGCAAATCAACACATCATATCTTCATACGAATCATACTCCAGATCACGTATGTTGTACATAATGTTGCAACATAATGTACAACATTATGCTCAAACTGCTCAAAAACAATCCTGATTCCACAAACTGAGCTCTCCAGATTTAGTGCCACTAATGCCAACTCATATCAACAAAAAAACCTAACAACTGCCTCTCAAACTCATCTCGCGTCACCATATTTGAACTGGGACATGATGCACCGTCAGAATTGAATGAAGGAGAAGGGACAAATCTTCTATATGTACCGAAGATCCGAGATTGAGACCCACTTGAACCAAGACCAAACACCCGACCAGGGTGGTCTTCTCCTAAAACACGAGCAACAACATCATCCCTTCATTGCCTCTCAACTCCTTCATGTTGTGAGTGTAATCGAATGCTCTCCTATACAATGAAAAAGTGATTAGTTACTGTCATTCTAGTTCCAGACATTTCAGTCTAACAAAAACAGACATATTCAATAACTTATACAATAAAATATTCAAATAACTTATACAATAAAAAGTGAACCATAAAGAAAACTAAGGTTGACAGTCTCTTACAAACAGGTGTCAATCTTTATCACCTAGGTCACATTAATTGAGTTCACTATCATATGTGGTATGTTGTCTGGCTTTTCACACTTTCACTTATCATTTAACATTGTAGAGAGAAGCATGTCATTTGGGCATTTAGCACAATTAAATGTATATCCTAAGAAATCCAAATCAAATAAAGCATACCATAAGGCTTGTACAACAAGCAGTCTGAAAATATCACCTACCAACAACAAAACATGAATATTTACAAGCAAGACATCTTGTAATGCCATTATTTAAGATGTAATAATCTTCGGGCCACCAAATATATTACACACTTGATTTTTTACTACATATCTACAAACTTATTGGAAATGGACTACTGTCAACAGAAAATTGTTGTCAAAAGCTCACTCATACAAAACATTCTGTAAATGCCATACACAAAAAATCATAACACAAAAAGTCCAACTATTCACTGATAAGATTAGATAGGAAGAAGATAGAGGTAAGTTCATTACACAAACCACTCCTTCGCAACAAAAATTATTATGATCTCTCAGCCATCCATTGCAAAAGGACAGTAATTAGAGTTCATCATGATTAGATTATGTTTATTTCTGCCTCACGATAATATGCACTGCACAAATCGATGAGAATACTATAGCAAAGCAATTTATATGATATGGTACTGTGAATATCTGACATGGAATCTTGGTGAATGAAAAAAAATCTGATAAGTTTGCAAAACAATCTGGAAACATCAGTTATAAAACTTTCATTGATTTTAAAGCAGAAAGAAACTTACATAGCCCAACTCATGTTATGATATAAAATGACAAATCTATTTGAGTTCTACTAGAATCAGAACATGTATCAATATTCAGATGCATATGTCTATTATAAAATGGCCTCTCCCTAGAGATGCTTTGTAAAAATCTTCAACACTGCTTTCTAATAAACATCCATATGCTTATACGTGAATCAGCTTAACCTACAGGTCCCAATTTCTACAGCAAAATTTTGACTAGACAAAAGACGTACTATTTTCATGTAATTTAATTTCCTGAGGAATTAAAAGGCAAAGATAAAGAATCAGAACATGTATCAATATTCAGATTGACAAATCTTCTGCATTTGCGTTCTACTAGAATCAGAACATGTATCAATATTCAGATGCATATGTCTATTATAAAACGGCCTCTTCCTAGAGATGCTTTGTAAAAATCTTCAATGTTGCTTTCTAATAAACATCTATATGCTTATACGCGAATCAGCTTAACCTACAGGTCCCAATTTCTACAGCAAAATTTTGACTAGACAAAAACGTACTACTTTCATGTAATTTAATTTCTTGAGGAATTAAAAGGAAAAGATAAAGTCAACTTTTTATAGTGCATTGACCTTACTAGAGACTGATGAATATGCTAGTATGATAGTTGATGGAGCGGCATGGACAATGTACAGAAACCTTGGTGTATGTGTTACCTAGAGCGGAGACCATTTTCCAAAATGACATTCAAGAAGCATAGACAAAATTCATACAATCTCTGTAAACTTACATTGCATTCAACCATATAATTAGTTGGAATATTGTATATACTATCAAAATATGGATTGATGTCCATATTCATGGGTAGTCATGGCATGAGCATTTCTATTGAACTAAGAAAACTGAAACTATAGAACAAAAATAATTTAATGAAATGCAACGGAAAAAATAGAATGAAATATCATACACTTAATTATACTTACAATGATCTCCCTCGTAGATTCGTTTGGATAAGACCCGTCATCTCTGGAATGCGTCAACAACAACATATCTGTTCGGGTGGGGTCCGCTCCTGTTTCTGCAGCTTACTGTATCCACTTCACTAATTAGAGCAATATCTAAAACTACATGGAATCGAAAAACAAAATATATTAATCTTAATTAATTCTATGATAAGTTTTTGTTACCATTAAACTATAAAGTTGAGCCAATGGACGTGACCCGGTAGTAGGATGACAGTCTTGCTTAAGAGCATTCTCTCTATTCCTCTCACGATTGTACTTCAATAAAGATAAAGAGTTGACACAATGTTAAAATCTTGGAAAATATAAAATGAAATATATTACTTAATGTATAACAATTTATAAACTTGCCAACCACTTTTTAGAAAATCTTAGAGCAATGAAAGATGCCCAATCATCTTTAGTAATGCGTTTAGGTGGTGTTTCCTCATTATCTTTCTGACTTTTCGTTTCATCGTAATAGTTGTTCCATAAGTTATTCCTTCTAGTTTTCCATTGAAGGCCCATTGCTTTCTTTATTTCGTGGCAAGTAACTTCTTCGCACTCACGTGGTTCAATGTAAAACATAGTCTGTAAATAAATGAAAATCAATAAGTTAGGTTGAGGGTAAGATTGAAAATTGAAGAAAAGAAGAAATGTATTATAATATTTTGGTGAAAGTAATCATACCAGAACTTGAGTTAGGATCGCATTATCCTTGATCTCCATTGGTATTGACTTCCAATCCTTTACGCCCACTGGATACTTTTCATTATCCAATATCACCGCCTTTAAAATAGAGTGGAGTGGCTTAACAGCCTCTCCTACAATGCCAGGACCCCTTGGTTTAAATGTGAGTATTACTCTCTTCTGAAAGGGGACCTTATCATGAATGTCTTTAGCATTTTTCAAAATCATTGTGCCACACTTTTGGGGGTTTGCAGGATCTAAAACATCTGCATAATTAAGATCATTAAATTATATTCAAGATGCAAATCTTTTATAATCATGACTTGAATTTAAACCAACCTATCAGCTCACAAATCCTAGTGGACTTGTACATTGACGACGCTCCTTTCTTGTGCTGGCGTCTTACGCTGCTACCCTCACCCTCTAATGCCATATGTAACTGCAAGTAAATATGATAAATATGCAAATGACTACAGAGAAAAGGCGTAAATTTGCAACCTGCATTATGAGAAATTTATCTATAATACATATCAAATTATGGTTATACATACGTGATTATGCAAGTGAAGCAAAGCTACTTTCATGCTGGATTTTGTGAGTCTTCCTTAAATAGCCTGAGTTACATCAGAGGATTGGTAACATTGGTTAAATTCCAAATTGGAGTCAATAATGTAAGAAAAACGTGCTGAACCAAGTTAGTCCATGCATATGTTAATATATTTTGGACATGCTTGCATGACAACCTTAGCCCTCTTTAACATAAAATCCATAGCCATCTTTAACATAGAATTCAATGGAAAGAAATACATGTAATGATATGGCATTGATGAAATATTGCAGGCTGTGTATATAACATCTGATATTGTAGATACGGAGATGTAACAAAAAAATTAATGCAAAGGCATACAAATAACATCGACCCTACTCAAACTCTGCAGTAACATCGGCCCTCGCAACAAACAGTGAATCATCATCTGGAAATACCACATCTGAAATTTGATCTTGATTAATCTCGTTATCATAAGGCAAGCTTGCATCCTCTTCACCCATATCATATAAGTCTCTTGGTTTTACATGGATAGGAATACTCCACCCATTATCTGCTTTATCCTCCACATAAAATACCAATTGAGCCTCATCAGCTTGAATGAATGGTTCATCATCCTCGTGCTCACCAGAATGAATCAAGTGAGAGAAGTTTACTGATGTGAACCCAAAATCATCTACTCTAATAAACCTTTGGTTCTTGGTATTGGCCCATGCACACTTAAATACAGTTACATGAAAAACATCATGGTAATTAAGCTCGAAAATATCAACCAGTTTACCATAATATGGTACTGCACCCTCCCTTGGTCTATTGTCACGTGTGCTTGCATAGCTCCTAATTCCAAAGTTACAAAACACACCACTATTTTGAGTTTTCAAGTTCTTCTCTCGCTCAACGGTTCGAAACTTGAACCATTCACATTTTAAGCAGTAAATTTCCTTGCTTGTCTCAATGGCCCTTGCGCAAGTGCAACAATTTCCTTTGAAGTTTGATCTCTGGTATTATCGTTAATCTATGAACACATTACAGACAACATTAATAGCTTGCAAAAAATTCCGATAATAAACTCAAATGAAACAAAAAGTCATACTCACATGGATCTTAAATGCCTGGACAACTTTGCGATGGACTTCCTTTTCTATTTCATTGGAACTCACATTCCTTCTACGATTCCTCATTTTCGGCGTCGTGATGCGTCGAAACTGACTATACATTCAGAGATAAAAACACCAATATGATTTCTCACAATCTAATCTAATAAAATTTAAATATATCAATACCTAACTTACCTAATAAAATCTTCTACTTGAGGGCAATTAATTAATATGTGGCAATGTGCTTGCATGATTTCTATGTCACTTAATCTAACAAGTGTACCGTCTCCAACTGGTTTACCCACCGGAGGAAACATGGTTGCACTTACTTCAAACAGCAAAGGGTCATCATACATGCGCTCTTACAATTGAATCTAGTTTCAATGTCATCCTCCTAATACCTCGAACAAAAGGTCATACATTCTTCAGATTGCCACCCTTCAGCAATCGAGCCTTCTGGTTGGGCTCTATTCCGAACAAAATGTTTCAGTTTTCCTAAAACCCTACATTCAAATTAATGTATAATTGTTTGAACAATTAATTAAACCAAAAGAATCAATGGTTTGAATATGAAACATACCTTTCTATATGATACATCCATCAATAATGTACAGGCCCACTAAGTCTAACTTCATCAAGCAAATGAATTGTTTGATGCACCATAACAGTGAAGATTGACGGTGGAAACAACATCTCCATATGGCACAAGGTCAGTGCAATTCGTTCTTGATGTTTGCTCAATTCAGCAAGATTGACAACCTTAGAACATAATTGCTTGAAGAAGGTCCCTAATTCGACCAACACAGAAGACACCGCACGAGGTAAAATGTTCGTAATAGCCAAATGTAATAACTTCGGCATAAGAATGTGTGAATCATGGCTCTTCAATCCAAATACTCTACGATGCACAATGTCTATGCATCTAGTAAAATCACTTGAGTAACCATCTGGCACAATGACACATTTCAAAGTCTCAAGTAATGTGTCAATTTCTTGCCTTTTCATTTTGAACAACGCTGCTGGACAAGATTTTACATCCTCCTTTGTCCAGAGTTCCTTTTTAACACCCAATTTTTGCAAGTCTTTTCGAGCCTCTAAATGATCTTTCCTTTTGTCTCTGTCATTTATCAATGTAAACAACACATTATTATACACATTCTTCTCTATATGCATCACATCAAGATTGTGATGTAATAAATTAGACTCCCAATATGGAAGTTGGAAAAATATACTTCTCTTTTTCCATTTCTTTGCAAATTAATCAACATTTGCTCTCTTCCGCGTTCTGCTTTCAATAGTACTACTAGTTGTTAAAGAACGTTTTCCAAAGAAAAATCTATATTCTCTATTTGATTCAAAATCTCTGACCCAGATAACAATTTAGGCGGGTCCCTATCTTCCATACGTCCATCAAAACAAAGACGATTCAACCCAAACTTGTGGCCTTGCCGTAAAAATCGACGATGGCCCATGAAACACCACTTCCTACTACAACCCAAATAGAGAGGAATTTGATCAAAATTACATGAGGGACAAGCATAACCAGTATGTGTATTCCAACCCGAAAGATTTCCAAGCCCTGGGAAGTCACTAATAGTCCACAATAGAGCTGCCTTCATCACAAACACCTCTTTTCTAAACGCATCATATGTCTCCACCCCTTTTTCCCACAATTTTTTCAACTCGTCAATTAAAGGCTGCAAATAGATATCAATATTGTTTCCCGACATTTTCTTCCTAGGAATCAACATAGAAACAATGAATTCAATCGACCTCATACACATCCATGGAGGACTATTGTATGGGATCAACAAAACTGGCCAAATACTATAACTTGTGCTTAAATTTCCGAAGGGATTGAAACCGTCAGAAGCTAATGCAAGTCGAACATTGCGTTCCTTGGAAGAAAATTCAGTATGCATGAATCAAAATGTTTCCAACCTTCAGAATCCCTTGGGTGTCTCATCATATCATCAACCTTAGGTTCACTTGAGTGCCACCTCATACTCTCAGCAGTTTTAGAAGACATAAACAATCTTTGTAATCTAGATTTCAGGGGAAAGTAACGTAATACCTTTGCGGGTTGTTTTGTCTTCTTCGATTTTTTCTTCCACCTAGACACCTCACTTTCTTTGCACCGCATCTGGCCCCCAATAGAACATGCAATCATTAGGACACGCATGAATTTTTTCATACTTAAGACCAAGTTTGTTAATGATCTTCTTAGCATTGTAATTACAAGGAGGGATATTTGCATATGGAAACGCATCATGCAACAATTTAAAAATCATATACATAGCCTTATTTCTAACACCACACAAACACTTAATGTGATATAACTTGATTAGAAATGAGAGTTTCGAGAACTTGGTGCATCCATCGTATAATGGTTGTTCATTATCTTTCAGCCAGTCATAAAATTCTTTGGCATTACCACCACTGGATTCTCTATTCGTGTTTGACATCCCTACGTCTCCATCAATACCCGATTCAGTCGTCTCTTGACTATTCAATCCCCAGGTAAATGCATCGTACACCATTTACTGTACAGTATCTCCAAGTCAGGGATCTGGATCCCTTCTAAGCTGCGATCCTGGAGCCACCCGTTCGACATTACTAGATGTAACCACCTCTCCATGTGATTCCCAAAAGGTGTAATTTCTTGGAAAATGTGTGAAGAGTAAATGTTCGAAACATTCGTCCCGTGTGCCAGACTTTAAAAATTTGCAACATTCACAAGGGCACAAAATTTTACCACGAATAGCATTGCGCTCAAAAGCAAAATCTAAGAATGCATTCACTCCTGCCACGTATTCATGAGAAATTTTTGTTTGTTGAATCCAAGACTTATCCATTCTTCATACAGAAAAAACTAATTAGTGTTATAGGGTTAACAAAAATCTTTTTTTCTCAACACAAACAAAAACAATATTGATGGATGAAATAGATAATAAGGGATACAACCATCATGCATAGATGGATGCATACAATTTATCAAATAACAAGCTGTGAGATAAATATCACTCCAAAAGCTTTTAAGAACATTCATATGAATATCATGTCTTAGCAAAGCTTACCAAATGTATATTCTAATACAGTTATGTGTGACAGTCCAATTTTTTTTAAGTATATTAACATGAATATTGGTGTATAATGCAAGATAGGAAATTAAGTCAGCAAATGATGTTATGAAATATTATTTTGCATTATCGCTTAAAAATGAATAAACAACCAAGTTAAGTTTTAATTTTAGCACACTATATCTTATAAATAAAGAAGACTATAAATCTATTTTTCAAAAGAAAAAACCAAATAACATGTTAAAAATAAAGACTTCATAATTTTCTTTCACATGATGGTGGTTTCATGACTGACATGAATTATGTTCGAAAAATAACAAATTATTCAATTTAATTGATAAGATTTTTGAACTCTGCAAAGAGAGATATCCTAAATGTTAATAAGCAGTGAGTGGAATATTAATGTTGGAACATGCTACTCGGCCAACTTTATTAAACAATTAATTTTTATTGAACATGCTACTCTGCACAATTATTTTTTGTTCCAATCTCCTCGAAAGTGCAAAGATTGGTATAGAATTTTATTGAACAATTTGATCGAGTCAATTTTCTAACTAGAAAGCAAGTTAAACAAAAAATTAGGCATAAACAATGCAATGATACGCGCAAATATGTGACAATTACTGTGCCAATATCTCCAACTGTGAATGTTGAACCGTTAACTAATTTTTATGTTTGAGAGATGTATGTGGCATCGAAAGAAGATAGCATGCTTGGATTCCGATTCATTTGATCATATGTTCCCGAATCAAGTATTTAAGTCCTGAGAGCAGATGAAAATAGACAAGCAGTATGCTTGCTTGTCCTTGCTAAGATAGTTATAGAAGCAGACATCATCCGAATATCTAGGAATTTCTGGAACAATTGTGCTGGCTTCTCTTATCATTTGTGACATCCATACTTGATGCTGGAGAATGCATCCTAAACAAGGCTACATTTGCAAATTCATTGGAATCATGCCATGCAATTTATAACAAGTGAACTTTGATGCCCTTCTTTATTGCATTAATGACAATTTCTTTTCAACTAAACTTATCATATGAAAACTGTAACGACTGCTTTTCATGTATCTGGATTTATTATAATATAATATATGTTTTGGTGGATTTTCTCCTCTTGTGTGGTTTTCGTCTCCGTAGCTTTCATTTTCGACCGATTCGTCGTATTTTCTCGTTTCTTCCTTAGGATCGTCGATTTCGAAGTATGTCATTCGTGACGGACTTCATAACGGTCGTATCTTACTATTAGATCAAGCCTAGGAGTCTTAGGAATCGATCCCGGGGGCCCGCGCTCCGTATCGGAACTTTTTGTGCTCATTAGCCGGTATAAGAAGGGGCACCGACCGACTAGATGACGATCCAGTCGGTCGGCAATCCTTCTTGGACCGACTAGTTAGCTTTCTAAATTTCTCAAGAGTTACTGTTTATCGTTAGTCGGTCTAAGAACGTTGGTTGACCGACTAGGTTGCAAACTAGTCGGTCGGCAATGCTTCTTTAACCGACTAACACATCATCTTATTTTTGTATCAGTTACTGTTTACCCTTAGTCAGTCTAAGAACGTTCATCGACCGACTAGATGCTAAACTAGTCGGTCAGTACTTGTTCATGGACCGACTAACTCTAAATCCTATTTTCGTTCAGGAGTTACTGTTTACACTTAGTCGGTCTGCGTTGGTCGACCGACCGACTAGTTGCCAAACTAGTCGGTCAGTGGTTGCTCTTTGACCGACTAACCAGTGTTGAAACCCTAATTTCTGGGCAGCCGCCAGCCCAACCTATTTAAACCCAACCCAAACGTTTTCTTCTTCCTCAACACGACCCAAAACCCTAAAATCTTCCCCATTGAGCCCCCATCTTCCTCCAAGCTTAAATCCTTCATTCCAAGCCCTAAATCCATCATCCAAACCATCCATTCACTCTATCTACCTCTCATCTTCCCCAAAATCTCACCAAATCCATCAAAATCCCCAAATCCCCCAAAACCCTAGTTTCCCCAAACTTCTCCAATCTTTTCCAGATCTGATCCTAGGGTTCCCCGGAGTGTTTCTTCCGCCTCCTCTCGGTAAGAAATCGATCTACCGTTGTTTTCATAACCTATTTATATTTTTATGAAACCCTAATAAAATTTCATGTTGTTTGTTGATTGTTCCACCATAACAGCGATTTCCCCGTAGATTGGCATCCGTGAGACGAAGTGGTCATCATCCCCGGTGCTAGGCAAGTGAAACTTGCTACTTAGGGTTTAGGCCATGTTTTAGGCCATTTGCTTGTTGTAGGCGTAAAAGAGGCTAGGCGACGAAATGATACTCGCCTAGGCGCAAATTGGGGAATTAGCTTGACAACGAAGCTAGTTCCGACATATAGCATGTTGCACAATTACCATGTCATGTTTACTTTCCTTTAACGGTACGCACATTAAATGTCATGTCATTGCATTCTTTTGGTGATCCCGTGATTGCGTAGCATCGCTACGATACTTGTGTTTCCTGGCTCGTGACCAGAAGCGAGCATAATGAGTTGCTAACCCCAACGCTCGATATATTGAATTGTGAACTAAGAAACAAGCTCCCGTGCGGGGCAACCCTGGCTCACTTGCTGGGCTCATGTGCAGGGACCCTGGCTTGTTAACGTGTGGGATGGGGTAAGGGTTAAGCGGCCATTCAACTGGGGGTCTGTTTGATCAACAACTACAGTTGTAAGACGTAAACTCTGGGGTGGGGTAGTGTTTAGTGCCGATCGGTGTGAATGATGAACCATTCAGCTGAAGGGCGTAAACATCTACAAACAATAGTGAAACGTGAATTGCGTTTAGTGCCGATCGGTGTGAATGATGAACCATTCAGCTGAAGGGCGTAAACACCTACAACAATGTGAATTGATTGAGATTGATAGTAGCTTGGCTACTCTTGTCTTGTCCCGATAATTGTTCTCTTGTACAAATTGTCTTACCATGTTTTAAATTGTGCACTCATGTTATAACTGCCATGTCATGCATACTAAATTGCTAGGTTGCTAGTTGCCTTACTTTCAGTTTCCTTGCCCAAGTCTTTTAGACTTGCTGACATGTGCCCCTTTACTCTTTTGGGTGACACATGTTAGATCCTGAGCCTGAATACCTTGTTGAGGACGAGGTGTTTGCTGACGCCGAGCCCGAGCTTGTGTTTGACGGGGAGTACGTGGACACTGGGGACCAGTCCTAGTGTCTTCGTTGTGTTTTACTTTTGTTAAACAGTTGTTTTGTTATCGGTGTGTGGCACCTATACTTTGTTATGTTGTTGTTTTTGGTTGGCCTTGTTCTGGGCCCTTAGACTCTTTTCTTTTAGCCTGGTGGCTTTTCTGGATGTTGGACTTATTTTCATGTTGGACAATATTTAAGATGTGAGATTTTATTTCAGTCTCTCCTTGTATTATTATTGTTGTTCCGTTGTGGTTACAGGGACCTGCTTATGTTTTATTTACGCTTATCGGGTTTGGGGCTTCACAGCTCCACTCTCGTGTGGACCTTTTCACGTCTCGCCTCCATTTTAGGGAAGCGGGTCGTGACAGGTTTTAGTGGTGGCCCATGCAGGTCCTTCTGTAACTGCGATTTTTGGAATAGCGATAATAATATTAGAATGTCCAATAAACTAAGTTTGACGTCCGAGTCATAAGCTATGAGTCTAATCTGATTCGTTCTCTGTGTCATTTGATGGCAGGAAGGTGTTTCACCCGTGGTGGGGGCAGCGGTGCGCTCCCTCAAGATGAGGAGCCTGAGCGGGAACCCACCAGCGGTGAGATGATGCGGATGATGCTCCAGATGATGCAAGTGCAGCAGGGCGTGCTTTTGCAAGTCCAGAATGCTCCACTTGCTCGAGCTGCCCGGGCTCTTCCGGATGCCCCTCGCTCTGAGCCTGGAGCGAAGCAATTTCGGGAGCTGGGTCTCGCATATTTTGATGGTTCTGAGGGTCCTCTGGCTGCCGATGAGTGGATTCGGAACATCGAGAACAATTTGAAGATGGCCAAGATCACCCTGGCTGGATGGGTTGATTTGGCGAAGAGGCAACTCAAGGATAATGCTCGGAATTGGTGGGATGAGGAAGAGAAGATGTTGGTGGAGCCGATTGCTTGGGCTACCTTCAAGGCCAGATTTGAGGGTGAGTTCTTTCCGAAAGCTGCCAGGGAGGAGATGCTGCAGCGTTTTATCGATTTGAAGCAAGGGAGCTCGTCGGTGGACATGTATCACCAAGAGTTCATGAGGCTGAGTCGGTTTGCACCAAAGATGGTGCAGGACGCTGAGGAGAGAGCTCAGAGGTTCCTGCAGGGGCTTGCTTCGGAGCTCCAGAGTTTTATGACCTCTTCTGACCGGGAGTCTTATCAAAAGGTCCTAGTAGCAGCCAAGAGGCAGGAGCTGCTCGTGATTCAGAGGAGAGGGTCTGTTGCTGGAGCTGGGAAGAGGCCTGTGGAACAGGCGAGAGCTGTGGTTAGACCTGGATTCAGGCCTAATCAGTCTGCTCAGTTTAAGAGGCCAGGAGGGCCTATTCTGAAGACTTGCCATTTCTGCGGCAAGCCTGGCCACATCAAGGATCAGTGTCGGAAGTTTTTGGGCCAGTGTCTGGTTTGTGGTGATGCTTCCCATGTCGCGAAGGATTGTCGGCATGCGGGTCCGCTGCGAAGGGCACCTGTTGCAGCTCAGCCGTTGCAGCAGCGAGCGTCTGTTCCTGCTGGTCGTGGAGCAGCTCTTGTTCCGCAGAGGCAGGCTTTTCAGCAGGCTATTCCGCCGAGGAGGCAGGCTTTTCTGATGACCGCTGCGGAGAGCGAGGCTGTGGATGAGGTTATCGCAGGTAATCCTCAATCTAGCTGTTACTTTCCTAGCTGGTTTTGATTGTTAGATTGTGTTGTTTGCTTGAACATGTTTTTCTGCTAGACTAGGGTTTGATTGTTAATTGATTGTTAGGTGTGGTTTTGGTTTGCACATTTCCTGCACGAGTCCTCTTTGACTCTGGTGCATCGATGTGCATTATTTCTCGGAGCTTCGTGGAGAGGCATTTCTTGTCGACGTCCCCTCTTCCAAAGAGTTGGAACATCGTTACAGGGAATGGCGTGGTCTCGGTGCATCGTGGTTGCAATTCTTGCTCGTTGGTGGTCTGTGGACATGAGCTTTTCGCTGATTTCATTGTCCACGACATCATCAACTATGATGCAGTTCTTGGGATGGACTGGCTTGCGAGCTTCTATGCTACGATCGACTGTCGGAGGAAGAAGGTGGTGTTCGAGATTCCCGGACATCCAGTATTTGAGTTCAGTCGTGGTATCAATTCGCTTGGTCCTGTCAGATTTCGGGCCAGGCCGGTGGAGGCTGTGGCTATGCAGATGGAGCTGGTGTGGCCAGCTGTGGTGCGAGATTTTGGCGACGTCTTCCCCGAGGAGATGTCTGGTTTGCCGCCTGATCGAGCTTTGGAATTTTCTATCGATCTTGTTCCAGGTGCGCAGCCGATTTCGAAGGGGCCGTATCGTATGGCACCTGCAGAGTTGGAAGAATTGAGGAAGCAGTTGGATGAGCTTTTGCAGAAGGGTTATATTAATCCTAGCGTGTCCCCGTGGGGAGCGCCGGTGTTGTTGGTGAAGAAAAAGGATGGTTCGCGTCGCATGTGCGTGGACTATCGGGAGTTGAATGCGGTGACCATTAAGAATAAATACCCGTTGCCTCGCATCGATGATATTTTTGATCAGCTTGGAGGTTCGAGGGTGTTTTCTAAATTGGATTTGAGGAGTGGTTACCATCAGTTGAAGGTGAAGAAGGATGATGTTCCGAAGACAGCGTTCAGGACGAAGTATGGACACTATGAGTTCGTGGTTATGCCTTTCGGCGTAACTAACGCGCCCGCAGTTTTCATGAATCTGATGAACCTGATTTTCTACGAATTTTTGGATAAGTTTGTCGTTATCTTTATTGACGACATTCTGATCTATTCGAAGTCGGAGGAAGAGCATGCCTCGCACTTAAGGACGGTGTTGGAGATTTTGAGGAAGCATCGGTTGTATGCTAAGTTTTCGAAGTGCGAGTTTTGGCTGGATAGAGTTGCTTTTCTCGGGCATGTGGTGACTGGAGATGGTATTTCAGTGGATCCCGAGAAGATTCGGGCCATTAGGGAGTGGCCTGTTCCGTCGTCTGCATCTGAGATTCGGAGTTTCCTTGGACTTGCTGGTTATTATCGACGATTCATTAAGGACTTTTCTCGTATTGCTGAGCCGATGACCAGGTTGACGCGGAAGGATGTTGCTTTTGTTTGGTCGGGTGATTGTGAGAATGCTTTTGGTATTCTGAAGGAGAGGTTGACGACTGCCCCTATTCTGGTTGTGCCTGATCGCAGCAGTGGATTTGAGATCTTTTGCGATGCTTCTGGCAAGGGTCTCGGTTGTGTGTTGCATCAGCATGGGCATGTTGTGGCGTATGCGTCTCGTCAGCTTAAGGTTCATGAGAAGAATTACCCGACGCATGATTTGGAGTTGGCTGCCATTGTGTTTGCTCTTAAGATTTGGAGGCACTTCTTGCTGAGTGAGAAAGTGAAGATTTTCACCGATCACAAAAGCTTGAAGTATATTTTCACTCAGAAGGAGCTCAACATGCGACAGCGTCGATGGTTGGAGCTTATGGCGGATTATGAGATTGATTTGCAGTTTCACCCTGGCAAGGTGAATGTGGTTCCGGATGCTTTGAGTAGGCTTCCAGCGGTGATGATTTTGACCTCGTAGTGGAGATTGCAGCAGGATTTTTGCGGGTCTGGTGTGGAGATTGTTCTTCCTGGAGAGGCTTCGTCGTTGATGTACATGCAGGTACAGTCGACGATCGTGGATCGGATTAAGGCTGGCCAGGCTGAGGATCCGAAGCTGGTAAAGATTCAGGAGCAGGTGGAAGCCGGTCTGCGGACTGACTTTTTGATTCATGAGGATGGCTCGCTGAGGTTCGGAGCCAGGTTGTGTGTGCCAGCTGGGGATATCAGAGAGGAGCTGATGGTGGAGGCACACAGTTCGCCGTATTCTGTGCATCTTGGTGGCACCAAGATGTACCAGGATCTTCGTCTGAATTATTGGTGGCATGGTATGAAGAGGAGCGTGGCTCGAAGTGTAGCCAAGTGCTTGGTTTGCCAGCAAGTGAAGGCGGAGCATCAGCGTACGGCCGGGTTGCTACAACCGCTTCCGATTCCGGAGTGGAAATGGCAACATATCACTATGGATTTCGTGACTGGACTACCTCGGAGTCCGAAGCAGAATGACGCGATTTGGGTGATCGTAGATCGATTGACCAAATCTGCGCACTTTATTCTGTTCCGAGTAGGACAGTCCACTGAGGCGCTAGCGAGGAGATACATGGAGGTAAAATTCTTTACTCTCCGTTTTTATTTCCTTTTCCTAGTTTGGATAGTGATGTAACGTGAATCGTGCAGGAGGTTGTGCGACTTCATGGAGTCCACGTGAGTATCGTGTCTGACAGAGACACGAGGTTCACATCTCAGTTCTGGCAGAGTTTGCAGAAGAGCTTGGGTACGCGTTTGAGTTTCAGCACGGCGTACCATCCGCAGACGGATGGCCAGTCCGAGAGGACGATTCAGATTTTGGAAGACATGCTGAGGGCGTGCATGTTGGATTTCAAGGGTTCGTGGGAGGACCATCTGCATTTGGTTGAGTTCTCTTACAACAACAGCTTCCAGGCGAGTATTGGCATGGCGCCTTTCGCCGCTCTTTATGGGAGGAAATGTCGATCGCCATTGAGTTGGGATGACGTTGGTGATCGGGAGTTGTTGGGACCTGAGATGATTGTGGAGGCCGTGGATATCGTCAGGAATATTCGGGAGAGGTTGAGGATTGCTCAGGACCGTTTTAAGCATTGGGCGGATGCTAAACGTCGTCCTTTGGAGTTTCAGCCGGGCGACCATGTGTTCTTGAAGATTTCCCCGAATCGTGGTGTGATTCGTTTCGGGAAGCGTGGGAAGTTGAGCCCGCGATACATTGGACCATTTGACATTTTGGAGAGGGTTGGCGAGGTAGCTTATCGCTTGGCCTTGCCGCCATCTTTGGAAGGAGTTCACAATGTTTTCCATGTGTCGCAGCTTCGTCGATACATTAGCGATCCATCTCATGCGGTGGATTTTTCGTAGATTACCGTTCGCCCCGATATGACATATGACCAGCATCCAGTGCAGATTCTGGACAGGCGTCAGAAATCGCTTCGGAACAAGATTGTCAATCTTGTGAGGGTGATGTGACGACACGGCTCACCTGGAGAGTCTACTTGGGAGAATGAGGATGAGATGCGAGAGTGTTTCCCACTTTTGTTTCCGGACTCGTGAGTTTTTGGAAATTCCGAGGACGGAATTTTTCTTAAGTTGGGGAGGATGTAACGACTGCTTTTCATGTATCTGGATTTATTATAATATAATATATGTTTTGGTGGATTTTCTCCTCTTGTGTGGTTTTCGTCTCCGTAGCTTTCATTTTCGATCGATTCGTCGTATTTTCTCGTTTCTTCCTTAGGATCGTCGATTTCGAAGTATGTCATTCGTGACGGACTTCATAACGGTCGTATCTTACTATTAGATCAAGCCTAGGAGTCTTAGGAATTGATCCCGGGGCCCCGCGCTCCGTATCGGAACTTTTTGTGCTCATTAGCCGGTATAAGAAGGGGCACCGACCGACTAGATGACGATCCAGTCGGTCGGCAATCTTTCTTGGACCGACTAGTTAGCTTTCTAAATTTCTCAAGAGTTACTGTTTATCGTTAGTCGGTCTAAGAACGTTGGTTGACCGACTAGGTTGCAAACTAGTCGATCGGCAATGCTTCTTTAACCGACTAACACATCATCTTATTTTTGTATCAGTTACTGTTTACCCTTAGTCGGTCTAAGAACGTTCATCGACCGACTAGATGCTAAACTAGTCGGTCAGTACTTGTTCATGGACCGACTAACTCTAAATCCTATTTTCGTTCAGGAGTTACTGTTTACACTTAGTCGGTCTGCGTTGGTCGACCGACCGACTAGTTGCCAAACTAGTCGGTCAGTGGTTGCTCTTTGACCGACTAACCAGTGTTGAAACCCTAATTTCTGGGCAGCCGCCAGCCCAACCTATTTAAACCCAACCCAAACGTTTTCTTCTTCCTCAACACGACCCAAAACCCTAAAATCTTCCCCATTGAGCCCCCATCTTCCTTCAAGCTTAAATCCTTCATTCCAAGCCCTAAATCCATCATCCAAACCATCCATTCACTCTATCTACCTCTCATCTTCCCCAAAATCTCACCAAATCCATCAAAATCACCAAATCCCCCAAAACCCTAGTTTCCCCAAACTTCTCCAATCTTTTCCAGATCTGATCCTAGGGTTCCCCGGAGTGTTTCTTCCGCCTCCTCTCGGTAAGAAATCGATCTACTGTTGTTTTCATAACCTATTTATATTTTTATGAAACCCTAATAAAATTTCATGTTGTTTGTTGATTGTTCCACCATAACAGCGATTTTCCCATAGATTGGCATCCGTGAGACGAAGTGGTCATCATCCCCGGTGCTAGGCAAGTGAAACTTGCTACTTAGGGTTTAGGCCATGTTTTAGGCCATTTGCTTGTTGTAGGCGTAAAAGAGGCTAGGCGACGAAATGATACTCGCCTAGGCGCAAATTGGGGAATTAGCTTGACAACGAAGCTAGTTCCGACATATAGCATGTTGCACAATTACCATGTCATGTTTACTTTCCTTTAACGGTACGCACATTAAATGTCATGTCATTGCATTCTTTTGGTGATCCCGTGATTGCGTAGCATCGCTACGATACTTGTGTTTCCTGGCTCGTGACCAGAAGCGAGCATAATGAGTTGCTAACCCCAACGCTCGATATATTGAATTGTGAACTAAGAAACAAGCTCCCGTGCGGGGCAACCCTGGCTCACTTGCTGGGCTCATGTGCAGGGACCCTGGCTTGTTAACGTGTGGGATGGGGTAAGGGTTAAGCGGCCATTCAACTGGGGGTCTGTTTGATCAACAACTGCAGTTGTAAGGCGTAAACTCTGGGGTGGGGTAGTGTTTAGTGCCGATCGGTGTGAATGATGAACCATTCAGCTGAAGGGCGTAAACATCTACAAACAATAGTGAAACGTGAATTGCGTTTAGTGCCGATCGGTGTGAATGATGAACCATTCAGCTGAAGGGCGTAAACACCTACAACAATGTGAATTGATTGAGATTGATAGTAGCTTGGCTACTCTTGTCTTGTCCCGATAATTGTTCTCTTGTACAAATTGTCTTACCATGTTTTAAATTGTGCACTCATGTTATAACTGCCATGTCATGCATACTAAATTGCTAGGTTGCCAGTTGCCTTACTTTCAGTTTCCTTTCCCAAGTCTTTTAGACTTGCAGACATGTGCCCCTTTACTCTTTTGGGTGACACATGTTAGATCCTGAGCCTGAGTACCTTGTTGAGGACGAGGTGTTTGCTGACGCCGAGCCCGAGCTTGTGTTTGACGGTGAGTACGTGGACACTGGGGACCATTCCTAGTGTCTTCGTTGTGTTTTACTTTTGTTAAACAGTTGTTTTGTTATCGGTGCGTGGCACCTATACTTTGTTATGTTGTTGTTTTTGGTTGGCCTTGTTCTGGGCCCTTAGACTCTTTTCTTTTAGCCTGGTGGCTTTTCTGGATGTTGGACTTATTTTCATGTTGGACAATATTTGAGATGTGAGATTTTATTTCAGTCTCTCCTTGTATTATTATTGTTGTTCCGTTGTGGTTACAGGGACCTGCTTATGTTTTATTTACGCTTATCGGGTTTGGGGCTTCACAGCTCCACTCTCGTGTGGACCTTTTCACGTCTCGCCTCCATTTTAGGGAAGCGGGTCGTGACAAAAACCTATTGATAACCCAATTTTCTTTAATTAGGCAAATTATTGATAAACCAATCCCTGAACTGAGAACATCAAGAAACAAATAATGCACATATTTTCAGTTAAAAAGAACAAAACCACAACATGATATTCAACAAATTTCAGTTGCTACCTAAAAACTTATGTATTCATAAATTACTTTCTTAAAATGTTTTCAATAAAAGCACCTGATTGTATCTAATATGCAAAATCTCATGCAAAAGATAGTCGATATCAGCATACCGGAACAAATGCATTTCTAGTTACAACCTTCACCCATATAAGCTCACAAGTAACCAGAAATTAAATCGAGCAATCACGTAATATGCTATCAAAATTAGCATGGTTGGCATTAGAAATCAAGACTAAAACTCTGAAATTTATCCAAAAAATACCTGAATAAAGCTCGCAAACGTCTCCCTTCGCAGTCTGAAATTTGTGTGAGTGTCAGCAACCAACATAAACTGAACTCATGATAGAAACTTGGGAAACAATCGCATACCTGAGCAGATTTGCAGACTAGATCGCTAGGAGTTGCATTCGGCTCGAAGAAATCGAAGAAAAGTCGGAATAAATTGAAGAACTCGCACTAATTTGAGATCTGCACAGATATATCAAAGAAAACTCAGAAGAAATCGAAGAAACTTGCTCGAATTTGAGATCGGTGCGAAGAACACTCAGAAGAACCTGAGGGGATTTGCAATCTAGGTCGCCTGGATTCGAGACGAAATCATGGGAAGAAATCGACGAAACTCGAAGGCGATCGCTCAAAGAAATCGACGAACTCGACGAACTCGGATTTGAGACGAATTCTTGGGAAACAATCGAAGAAAATCGACGGTGATCGCTCGTAGAAATCGATGAAATTCTGAGAAGCAACCGTAGAAACTTGAAGATCGCTCGAAGACGAGCAATCGATCGACGAACTCGAAGCGTTAATTCTCGTGGAGGGGTATATGCGAACGCGACGATGCACAACCCTAAAGAATGGAAGAATATATTAATTCTCTAGGAGGGAAATTATTAGCGATTTGTAGTCGTGCAGAATATGTTATAACAAAAAGAATGATTGGGGACGTGCAGCGATATTAATTCATTTACTTAACCGCGAAAATTTCTTTCCCTCCTTTCTGATTTTTGTTCCCGTCGCAAAAATTTCTTTCCCTCATTTCTGATTTTTGTTCCCGCGGTTGGATTTATTATTTTTTTTATTACTGTGGCAGTTTCGAACCGTCACAAAATATTCATTTGGTACCGTCAGGTCGTAACCGATACAAATAGAAGGATTTGTGGCGGTTTTCCAAACCGCGACAAACAAAACCGCTAGAAACAATCCTGTGTTTTGGAGTATTCAATCAATATTTCTTGACTCCATACTTGAGTATAAGTACTGGCGACTGATGCGTAATGGGTAATGGAATGTATGTAGTTCAGAGTTGAAGAATAGAATGGAGGATAGAGATCTGAGATAACGGCTATGCCACCACTCAAGATCAGGAAATGGAGTTCACCACAACTCAGATTAAAGGCCAGGCCACCCTCCCAATTGATTAAGAACTTACTTGTCTCACCACTAACCTTCCCGCAGTTAGATAAAGAAAACAAGATTAACAACAAGTTATGAAAGAACTTGCAACTTAAGAATTTTCATTCAACAAAACTGATCTTCTAAGTTACAAAGACTCTCTTTTAAAGAAGAGACACAACATTGAAAATGACATACATCAGCATTTAATAGCCAACAACTTCCAAGGCTAATTACACAACTTACTAAGTTACACTTTACTAGGCTACAACTTTCTAGGCTACAACTTTCTAGACATTGAATGTGAAAAAGTAAATGCTAGAGTGGATTTCCAAAGCCAACGTCTTCAAAATTCGTCCAAACTCTTCAGCTCACTCTTAATTTGAAATCTGAATCTTCATTTGAGTTTAGATGCCAAAATAATCACTTTCCAACATAGTTGACTAATTAAGTAAGCCAATTAAGCAAAAACTTGGCCCAAAACAGCTTGAGGACCAACCTGAAATTGAGAGCTAAAGTTGGAGCTCGAAATTTCTTTGATGTCACTTGCTAACATCATCAGATTACTCATGCTTGCTCCTGCATCATTCTCCCCTCCTTGATTGGGATTTGCCCTCAAATCCTCAGCATCTTCATTTTCAGGCAAGAATGGAGTTAAATCACATATTGAAAGTGGCAGAAATATTGATTTCTACAGGCAATTCAAGCTTGTATGCATTACTTCCCACCTTCTCAATAATGTTGAAAGGACCATCACCACGAGCCATGAGCTTGTTCTTCCTTCGAGAGGCAAACCTTTCCTTCCTTAAATGAAGCCAACCTAGATCACCAAGCTTAAACTCAAGGGAGTTGCGATGCTTGTTAGCCTTTTGCTTGTACAATTCATTCACTCTTTCAATCCTGGTCATCTCTTGTTCATGGATCTTTTTCATTTCTTTGGAACATTGTTCAGCTTCAAAACTCACTTGGGACCCAATAGGAAGTGGGATCAGATCAATAGGAGTAATAGGGTTCACTCCATAATTCACTTCAATGGAGACTTTCCTGTTGCATATGATGGAGCTCTATTGTATGCAAACTTGGCATGGGGAAGTTTGTTATCCCAATCTTTGATATTTTTTCCCACCAAACTTCTGAGAAGAGTTGAGAGTGTTCTATTTGTCACTTCTGTTTGCCCATCAGTTTGAGGATGGTAGGCAATACTAAACAAGTGCTTTGTCCCCAATAATTTCCACAAGCATCTCCAAAAATGACTTAAAAACTTAGAATCTTATCACTTACAATGGTCTTCGGAACTCCATGAAGCTTTAGAATTTCTTTGAAATAGAGATCAGCAACATGAGAAGCATTATCTGATTTCGTGCATGCGATGAAATGAGTAGTCAGAATAGTACTACAGCCGACTGTTTGCCCTTCATCAGGTGACTGGTGACTAGGATTTCTGCCCGTTAATAACCGTTTGAAGCATTAAAAGCCTGGGCTCTTTAGCTGATTTTAAGCAGGTCTCTAGGGCTTATAAATATGACTTTAATGGTTTGACTTGAGGAGTTAAGGAAGCATCTAAGACTTCATTCATTACACTCTCAAGTGCATCAAAGTTATTAACTTCTCATCTAGAGTATTTAAGAGCATTCAAAGCACATCAAGCTCAAGCTCTAAAGTTCAACTTATCTCCAAATCATTCAAAATTAGCTTCAAGCATTCATTGCTACACATCTTGAGACAAGTTTGTAAGTGCTCTCACTCTTATCATTTAAAGCACATATCACACACCTTTATTGCATCATTCTTAAGAGTAATATTCAAGGCATTTGTTTTGAAGTTGTTTCATATTTCGTATCAAACTCTCTAACTGTATTTGAGAAGTTCCTCTCGGGTTGAGAGAAGTCCATTTTTGATTTGTAGAAAGTGGAAGAAAGGTTCCTCTCGGGTTGAGAGAAGTCCATTCTCGGTTTGTGGGAAGTGGAAGAAAGGTGCCTCTTGGTTGTGAGAGAAGTTCATTCCCAGTGTGTGGGACGTGAAAGTAAGTTGTATTACTTTTCACTTGTCAAGTTTGCCAGGTGGACATTAGTGGAAACACTAATCACTGGCAGGGAGCTAGTGGGTTGCTGGAGTAGGATTCAAGGGAGTCGGGGAGACTCGGTGAATCCAAACCAGGGTATATATAACGCCATGCTCCCCAGGATACCCTGGAAGTACGAATACGTCCCAGGTATTCTTAAAGCAGTGAGTGTTACGAAAAAAGAGAGGCAAAGAGAGAGTGCAAAAAGAGTATGCAGGTCACTGCGCACGTACTGGGAAGTACAAGCAAAGCTCCATCACGGAAATAACTCAAAGAAATAAACAAAAGTACAAAGTCCTGCCTCTTTTATTATTAATACAAAATTACATCCTTTCATACATCATCTCAGTACTGAGTACAAAAGTGGAATTGACAAAAGAGATCTTCCCAACCCACAAAAAGGATATCTACACACATTATACAACGCACTCCCTAGATTACCCCCGAGAACCAACTGTACAAGGTCACCTTCTGAGGGTTCCAACTGTGAATGCTCTCACGGTTAAGTCCAGCTCAGTCTGCACTACTCCTAAACCTGGAAAAATAAATGGGACACGTCAACGTGTGACCCAGTAGGATAATCTAACTAAACTAGGTAGGACCAGTCTCAGAACCGGTCTACCTACTAAGGTATGGTATCATATAACAAACATGTCAACTATTAACGTATAAAGGAAACAAGTAAGCAGACAAGTACTGAAGGTAAGACAACAGATTTTAACGTGCATAAAAAGGAAACAACATCGCAGACAGATATTGAATAATAATAAATGGAGAGTTAAAGTGCATAAAGTAAAAGCAGATAATCTATGCATATGCATATGATGCACGTGAATGATTTTGAATGCATATGCAACACCTAAGGGATCCCGTCTATGCCGACGTGCCTACAATGTGACTCATGGATTCTAGAGGTGGCTCCCATGGATTCAGGAGGTGACCCATGGCATTTCTGTGGCACGCTGGTCCATGTAGCACGTAGGTCCATGTCATCTATTTACCATGCATAGATTCAAGAGGTGGCCCCATGGATTCAGCAGGTGGCCACGGCATTTCCGTGGCACGCTAGTCCATGTGGCACTTTGGTCTATGCAGTATTACTTCTATTGCATCTTCATTCTTGCATTAATTACCGTGATTAAGCTACCATTATCCCATTCAGCCATGACAACATAATCCCACATAGTGAAAACATTGCATTAACTATATCTCAGCTACCATCATTGCATTCACATATTTTACATACAAGAATACTAATATGAGTATAATGAAAATAACATGGCATTGGTGTGACATAGTATAAGCATAATATCTTGCATTCATTCATTCATCTTAACTAGCTCTTTAGTCATGCTGTTAATTCTCAAGAAGGAACAACTTGAACGTGCTATAAATGAAGCTAACTAACATGCTAACAATTTTCTTGCTAACAAATTAAGAACATATGAATGTGACAATTTCACTAATATAAACATGAATATTTAAACATGAACATTTAAGAACATAATTTCTACAACATGGATTATAACATGTGTACTACAACATACATACTTCCCATAAACATGAATGACACAATTTCTTAGTATCATAATTTCACAAACTTCAACATGAGATTTATATAACAAATTCAGAATTCTGTTTTTGAAACTGGACTCTGATGTATCAGTCTAAAACAGCTATCTAAGGCCATAATCTGAATTAGTGCTAAACATAAAAGTTGTAGATGCTTAAGTGCTATTTCCAAATTATCTAAGATTGTGTCATTTGGGGGTATGTAGAGAGAGAGATGATATTTTTCCCACAATGTGGCAGGATCTGTCTAAAACTGATACCATGGTAAAGTCATCTGTTTACACCTTTCTACAGTCAAAATTAGGCTCTGCTTCCTTCTAGAGAGTTGTAGTTAACTTCATGACCTTTACAAAACATCTTGAATCATCCTATTTGGAGATCTACACTAGTAGATATGAATTTTTGAATCTACAGGACAGAACTGAAAATTTTACAACATAACATTTATTGGACTGGATTCAAGTTCCAACCATTTTAACATGTATACCCTTAGTTTACTATCATGGCTAATCATTATTATGCCACACCTTTAAACTATAACAAGAACATTCATTAGCAATACATACCAACTATAATATGAACCCAAATCTTCATAGTATAATGCTACCACATTAATCTATAACATGAAAACTAATTTATTTTTAGCAAGGACTTAAGGCTAGAGTATGTATTACTATTTCCTATACCAATCTAAGGATGGACCCTAACTAGTGTAGTTAGAAATCCTACCTCAAATAACTCCTCCTTAATTCTTTGGCCCTTCTTCTCCTTGAAGAACTCTTTCTTCATCTCCAAAGATCCCTCCTCCTTCTCCTCTTCCAAACTTCCTCCTTCTGCAATTTAATAGATGATGGTAGGGGATTTTTGGCCTTGTTAGTGGAGGAGAGGGAGGAGTAAGGGGAGGCTTCATGGATAGTGAAGAGAGAGGAGGATGAAAGCATTTTTATTTCTCTTTCTCTCTTTTTTTTTCTTTTTGGTTTTCATTTTTCCTTTTAATCATCATCACATCCTCATCACCATGGCATTTCATCTCATTGTGCCATGTGTAGCATCAGGTGTCATGCTTAGGCCATGGTTATCATACATGATGACACTTAAATGGGTTAGGTTTCTTCCTTAGAAATTTAGGATTTTTGGAAAATAACTAATTATCATGACATATAGGAAAAGACCCTTATACCCCTTACCAACTCAAGACGCCTAGTGACCATTCTACCATCACTCCTTCTAGCTATTAACAAGAATATCATTTTATGAAACAGCTTCTCAACTTAGGTAGATAATTACAATCATGCCACTATTCATACATACAACTACATGTACATACAAAAATACACACATTTATACATACACATATGTCTATCTTCATGTACACCTATTATACACCCACACATCCATACATACACCCACTTACACAATATTTATACATATACATTCATACACAAATATAAAATGCATCCAATGCCACCTTACATATAACCATACACTACCATACTCATCAATACATACAAGTATACTTAGTACACAAATATACATACCCCACACACACATAATCACAACATACATGTCCTTTAAAATATTTCTAAATACATACACACCTCAACCATCTATAGTCACACATATTCATGTATGTATATATCTTCACACATAGTCATACATACACCAAGTCACATACAACTAGTCACTACTATATATTCACACAATTATGGTATTTCACACCTAGGGTATTACAATATATCTCTTGTTTGTGATTGGATTCTTGTGTGGTTGCTCTCTTTCTCTATTACACACTTAGGTTGCATAAGAGTAATTTAATTTGGCATAACCTTATTAAGTTTTATAAACCACTATTCACTCACATCTAGTGTTTTACCCTATAGTTTCAGATCCTATATATATGGCATTCAACATGTGCACTATGAAACATAAATCGTATTTCTATATGAAACATATTTTTCATGGATGTCATACATCAACATATGCATGTCTTAGCATTTTAGGAATATGTTATGGTCTTAAAACATATGTCCATAATTTCAATATACCATATTCCAACTTTTCAAATGCATATCATACTCAAAAATGTCATCATGAAAAATATTGACATCAAATATATTGCAATGTGATGATTTCTATGAGTATGACCTTAAAAAATGTCTCATCAAATATACATCAATCAATAATTTTAATATTCTTACAATGTGTGCAAAATCTCAAAATATCTTAATTATCCAAGATATCATTACGTATTAAAATGGATATTTAAATGATAGCATGAGCATTAAAATACATCACATATAATCAACAAGAATTGAGAAATACTATCACAAAAGTAGTTGATATTCAAAAAAGTGTAGGTTCAATTATGTCAACTAACTATAATGAGACATATGAAAATAAATCCACAAATTAATCAATTTGTCTGACATAATAGCATAGCATGATAATCCATAAGTGTGTCTAATGTGTGATGACATACATCATTTTTATGATCTCACAGGTTGAATAAAAGATTAAACATATTATGTCATCAATTAAATCTAGCACATATGTTACTAAGTGTTGAAAAAACGTGTTGGAATCCCATGTAAATATCACCCAATGCCGTCGGTGATAAGTTTATATATGTAGACAAAGGTTTCCAAGGAAAGGAAATAATGAAGATTTACATAATTCTAAATCATGGTAACTAATTATATACAATCAAGGAGGAAGATTTGAGAATTTGAATTTTGTCGAAACTTCCTTAACAACTTGTCTAACATCAAGGAGGCAGATTTGAGAATTTGAATTTGTCAAAACTTCCTTAACAATAAACATACTTACGATTTTGAGCTCCCCCGACAAAGTTACACAACAAGTTTCAATCTCATTTTTTGAGTACATTCTTAAAAACAAGGAGTTGAAAGGATTGGCTCACATTTGACAGTAATACCTGAAAATGAACCCTTTGGTACCCCATAATTTTTAGGGTCCTTGGGGTAAATCTTATTTAATTTTCTTTATCAAAGACTATAAAATGATATTTTCAAATATAATTAATTCTGTTATGCAGGTTACGGCTACTGAACCCGTAGCCTTATATTTATAAGAAAAGATTACATAATGGGTGGATACCCTAAACACTAGTAGGCTCCATATGGGCCTACAAAGCCCATTCATAACACTTCCCATTATCCATCCATCGTTGTAAGATTGGTATATGAATGCTTCAGGGTTCATAGAGATTATCTGATCACGAGAATATGGATACTTCTGGATCCTAAGTTAGGAGGTCTTACCTCGTTAAAACCATTGGCTATGGAAAACCCAGTGGGAAAAACTAATAGCTAATGGAAAAGAGTGCAAGTCTCCTTAACTTTTCCTGATCGGTGGATATCACCAGGGGTGGGTACTTCGAGATCCAGATTTGATGTGGTTGCCTCGTTAAAACCTTTGGCTATGGAAAACCCAATGGGAAACCCAATAGCTAAGGGGAAAAGAGTACAATGCAACAATAACTCCCTCTGTTGTGTACAAGCTTTAGGCTTGTAAGTCTCTCAACTGTCTCATCCCAATTCCTATTACCAGTTTCTAAAGGTACAGTGAGGTAGTGCCTTAGTAAATAGATGTGCCAGGTTGTTGCAAGACTGGATCTGCTGGATGTCGATTTGTTTGTCTTCTGGTAGTTCGTGCGTGCAGAAAATATTTAGGGAAATGTGCTTCGTCCTGCCACCTTTGATGTATGATCACTCCATATTTTACACCTTTTTTCCGCATGTTTGCATGCCATTTAGATCGCTCAAATCGTGTTTTTCACGTTTATTCGACAATATTGCGATGCTTTTCACGATTTGTTGTTTTTGTCGTATTTCAGGAGATTTGGAGCGATTTGGAGTGATTCCGAGATGCACCCACTCCGAAGTGTCACCGACGACTCTCTTGAGGGGTATTTTACGATTGGAGAGGAGTGGAAGAAGAAAGAACGACGTAGGAGCGACGAGGAGGCAAAAACATGAAGAATGGACATTTTCAGCATGCCACTCGGCCGAGTGAAGGAGTCACTCGGCCGAGCATAGACAGCCCGCTCGGCCGGCCAGATCGGACACGCAACAGAGCCAATATCAGCGTGCACTCGGCCGAGCGTCGCCATACCACTCGGCTGAGCACCGAGTCATCCCTCGGCCGAGTGTAGCCAAGACGACGGCAACAAAAGTTGCCGAACTCTCTGTTTTTCGTCTATACAGTCCCAAGCTCCGACTCGGCCGAGTGACGAAAGACCGTCCGCCCGAGTGAAGAACGCCCATCGGCCGAGTGAAGAGAAGTCACTCGGCTGAGTGACTCCCGAGGAGACGACCCCCAAGACCCCCAACTCTCTGTTATTGTACATGGTCTCTCACTCGGCCGAGTGACATTTGTCACTCGGTCGAGTGAGCCGCGTTGCCTGTAGCGTAAACTGTGATTTTGAGGCTGCGCAGGGGCATTTTCGTCAGGATTTTGTGGGCAATTTTGGGGGGTATTTAACCCCAGTTTTTAACCTAGTTTAGAGAGCTTTTTCAGAACTTTTTGCAGCCTTTTTTGATTAACTTTTTAGGGATTAGATTTAGCTTTTAGGGAGGAGAGAAAATGGAGATTTTGTTGGATGCTATCTTGTTCTTCATTGGTTTGTCTCTCTCTCTCTCCCTCAAAAACTCCTTTTTTATTGATATTTTGAATATAGCAATGAATTCTATTGATTTTGATTGTGAATTTCTATTGTATTTTATTATGAATTGTGAGTAGTTCATCGTCTTCGGGCGTAGGGATGAACCCTACAAGCCCAATTTTGAATTTGTGATGAATTGGTGAAACTATTGCTAGGTTTGATTAGGGTTAGTTTGGGATCGCTATAATACGAACAGCTAGGGATTCATACCAATTGGGATTTGCAAGAGATTGGATCCCAATTCGATAGGAAGCCCTAGATATTCGAATTAGGGTTGAAATTGAATTTCTCCGAAATCGGTTTGCAAGAGATTGGACCGGAACTAGGGTTTTCGATTGCAATTCTATACCAATACCCGTTTGCAAGAGATTGGACGGGTAGGAACTATCCCAACCTAGGTTGTAGCTCGAGTTTGCACGAGAGTGGGCTCGAGATATGATTGAACGATGATGTTGTTCTTCACGCTAGTTTGCCTAGGTTAGGGTTTGCAAGAGATTGGACCCTACCCTAGGTTGTCTTTAGACCGGCAATAGCGCGAGAGCGTGAGCTTGGTTCTACATTTAGTTGCAACTCGTTCACCCGAGTTTCAAGTCTAGCAATTGTGAAACCTACGAATCACAATGATGAGATACGGCAAGTAGCGGGGATTCCCTACCCCTAGGCGTCTTTATTAATTTGTTATTTCTTTTATACATTTGAACGACTGTGACCGCATATTTGCGAACACTTCTCGACTTTTCCTATAGCCAGGTGATTGAAGAAGACACTGTTATTAGGCCTCCATATGTTCGATACCCGCTCGTCACTACACCGTACGCTTGCGGTAAGACTACAGTGTCGCCGTCCGGGACGTGTATCCGGGGCGCGATCAAGTTTTTGGCGCCACTGCCGGGGAAGGCAATAGTGTTTGATTCTACCTGCCTAGCTATTTTTCTTTTTTGTTCTATTATTTCTATTTTTATTTTGCCCTTCCGTTGTGCTAACTATTTCTTTGAAACTCGGTTTTCCATTGCATGTACACGAGATCCTCGGTGAACCCCAAAGAGATACTATACGATCCGGAGATTGAGCGTACAATGAGGAGGATCCGATCGGAGAGGAGACCCGTTACGGAACGAAATTTTATGACCCATCCTGAGACACCCGAAGAATTGGCGACGCGAATGGCGAGGATCATTTCCATAAGAGATAGGCTTCGGCCTAAGACTTCTTCCACGACCTCGTCCATAGCCATGCCGGAGTTGGCGGCCGACAAAAATTTTGAGTTAAAGGCCGGATTGGTGGTACTTATGCAACAAGATCCTTTCCATGGGAACTCCCATAAAAACCCTCATTACCACATCCAGCTCTTCCTATCAAAGTGTGCCACCTTCCAAATGCCGGGTGTCTCCGTGGATGCTATCAGACTGCGCCTCTTCCCTTTCACACTCAAGGACAAGGCATTATATTGGTTTAGGATGCAAGCTGAAGGAATCTTCTCCACTTGGGATGAGTTGGCGAGTGCCTTCGTCGACAAATTTTACCCGCCCTCCAAGACGGTGAAGATAAGAAGTGCTCTCATGTCCTTCAAGCAAGGACCACAAGAGACTCTCTATGAAGCATGGGAGCGCTTCAAGGACTTGCAACATCAATGCCATCATCATAGCATTGAGGATTGGGAGCTTGTCCATAGTTTCTACAATGGACTCCAACCGGGGACGAAGCAGATTATTGATGCCACCGCAAATGGAGCCATTTTGTCGAAGACTCCCGATGAAGCTACGACCTTGCTTGAGGAGATGGCCTCGAACAACCAACAGTGGGGCGATGAGCGAGGACACTCTTCGTCCTCCTTGAAGACGTCTAGCATTTATGAGGCCAAGGCCGTCGCGGAGCTAGCTAACAAATTTGATTCTATCCACACGGTAGTGGAGAGATTGGAGAAATTCATTACGGAGCCTCAAGGAGCCCCTTCTTCATCCACGCCAACAAATCATATGAGCGATTGGCAAGACCAATCCCAAGCCATGTATGTAGGAGGAGAGCAAGGAGAAGGAGCTTTGGAGCAAATTCAAAACGTCACGGGGAATTCTGGATATTGGGCCAATCCGGCCGCTAGAAATCATCCGGGTTTCTCATATGCTAATAATGATGGTGCATTGAACCCTCCGCATCACCAACCTCCTCAAGCTCGAGCTCCACCACCATAACCAAATTATCCACCACGGGAGCCACCGTAACAAAACTTCCCACCGAGGCAACAAGTGGGACCTTATAGGCCACCCGGGTACAATCAAGGGTGGAGAAATCCCAACCCACCGCAAGCTCAACCACGTCCGGATTTTGAAGCTAAGATGGAGGAGTTTATGGCGGAACAACAAAAGATCAATGCCACATTGAAGGCGGGACAAGATTCTCTCTCCACCGTCGTCGCTCAAATTGGGGAGCAACTTGCGTTGCTCAATAAAAACAATCAACAATTGCCGTCTCAACTCGAGCCGAATCCACGGGGCAACACCAGCCATATCAATGCGGTCGTTGCGGTTACTACAAGAGGAGGGAAGGATACCACTCCCCCCATGACTCAAGTCAAGGAGCCAGTGGTGGAGATTCTACAAGAGAGTGAGCCGACAATTGAAGTTGAAAAAGAAAAGGAGTCGCAAGGAGAAGTGAAATCTAGAACGGAGGAGCTTATCGATGAGCGCCGATTTATGCCACCGGTGTCCTTCCCTCAACGGCTTGCTAGAGCCAAGATGGAGAAACGGCTAGCCAAGTTTCTCGAGTATTTGAGAGGGTTGAGCCTCAATTTCCCCTTCCTCGATGCTATAGTGGAAATCCCATCTTACGCCAAGTTCTTAAAGGACTTGATCACGGGAAGAAAGATGAAGGATAAGATAATGCTCGCGGAGGAAGGGACTTGGTTCACAAAGAGGGAAAAGGAGCCCGCCAAATTCAAAGATCCAGGGAGTTTCCGGATTCCTTGCACTCTAGGCGGCGTCCCCCTACAAAAAGCATTGGTAGATTTGGGGGCTAGTGTTAGCCTCATGCCTCTCTCCATGTTCCGGAAGTTGAATACCGGCACGGATTTGAAGCCTACCGACATGCGGATTCAACTAGCGGACAGGAGGATTACAAGGCCGGTTGGGATCGCAGAGGACATCCCACTCCAAGTTCCAGGGGGCATATGTTTGCCATGCGATTTCGTGATAATGGACATCAAGGAGGAGGGCAATACATCACTCATACTTGGACGCCCATTCCTCGCCACCGCCGGTGTCATCGTCGATGTGCGGGAGGGGACCCTTACCTTGAACATCGGCAACATCGAAGTGGAGCTCCATATACCGAAAGCAATGAAGCACATGCCGTATCATGAGGAGCTAGATTACATGGACCTCCTCGACGAGGTCATCGAAGATGCGATCCCTCACTCCATCGGCGCACCCCACGAAGATAGCTTCGAAGAAGGCCTAGATTTGGCCGAGGAAGAGAAGATGGAGCACTCCCTCAATTTCTCCATGGCGATTGATGATGGCGACGCTGATGTCGCAAGAATACGGGAGCTCTGCAAGCTCTCAAAGTTGAGGACTCTGAAGAAAGCTCCACCGATACGACGATCGGTGTCACCGGCAACGTCGAAGATCGGAGCAAGCTCTAGCTTGGGGGAGCCACCCCCCAACATTGCCCACGACGAAGGGGTGCTGAGGAAGACCACACACCACAATGATCCAAATCCGAGCGGTCTTCCCAGAAAATTCGACGGGTGCATCTCATATGCACCCAACATCCCGCGCTAAATTGAAAATTTAAAGGGGTCGAGCTCAAGACCTTAAACGAGCGCTTGTCGGGAGGCAACCCGACGGTTATCGCATTTTTCTATTTTAGTTTTTATTTTTGTTTTAGACTTTATTAGTGTCTTTGAGTCGTTTGCCCGAAAAATTGTGACAACGGGTCCCATTTTCTTTGACAGGAGAGGAGAAAGGGATATCTATCATTTTGAGGATGGCCAAGGCGAAGAAGAGCGCTCCAGGAATGCGCTCGAGGCTTAGGAGAAGGAAGAAACCATCTGAAGGAAGAAAAACAGAGATTAGAGCCAAAACGGAGCATCACAGCAGAAAACAGAGCCTCACTCGGCCGAGTACCATAGCCACTCGGCCGAGCAACCAACGTCATCCGCACGAGTGGGGCACCAACGAGGGAAGTCTACTGCACCCAACTCTCTGTTCCTTTTTTTGATTTCAGTATAAATTGCCACTCGACCGAGTATATATCTTCACTCGGACGAGTGAAACTGATACGCTCCTAGGGCGAGAATTGCCGAGTAGCTTGTGCCACTCGGCCGAATGTACTCTTTCCACTCGGTCGAGTGTGGCAAAGCCGCTCGGCCGAGTCGTAAGCGGAGGGAGAAATTTTATAAAATTTTTCGTTACGATCGCTCGGCCGAGTGACTTAGTCACTCGGCCGAGTCGTAACTTCACTTATATAAGCGAATGGGCTCGGCGCGATTTTCGAAACGCCCAAATTTTCGTCCGAGCCCGAGCCCTTTCGTCTCCCCGCCCGTTGCGATCATCATTCGCTCACCCGAACACCGCCCTCGACCGATCGACCACCCGACCGCTGGTGGCCGAGCGCCGACCACCGATCGTCGACCACCCCCACCGCCGGCGACCCTCCTCGCCGCCGGTCGACCTCCGGTAACCCCATTTCGCCCATTTTCTCCAATTTCTCCTATTTTTTGACGATCCGTGCACCTATCGAGCCCCTACCCCAAATTAATTTCATTATCTATCTATTATACCCCTAACCCACCATGTATTTTGAATTTTACACGTTGATATCATTGTTTGATGCGCAGGCTATCTTGGGGGAGCTTCCGGGCGCGCTTTTGGCCTTGTGGAGTCGGCGTCTTCGCACGCATCTGCTGTTTTGCTCTCGCGGCGTGTTCAGGTACATTCGTTCCATATATTTTAGCACACCGCATTTTTTCCATTCGTTGGGTGATCACTCGGGACGCACATGCCGCCCCGTACACGACCACGCACTCGGGGAGCTTCCGCCAAGCGGAAGCGGACGGATGAGCCCGGCCCCTCCCACTCTAGGGAGGACTCCCCTCCGCCTTCACCACCTCACCCCACACAACCATTACCAGCCGACCCCGTTCACGCATAGCCACTTCCAGCCGACCCTGTTCACGCACAGCCACCACCGGCTCCCATTGTCGGGCCGCTGGGGATCACGTTCCGAGACGATGCACATCGCGTCGTTTTTGAGCGTATCGCCCAGCGCTCGATAGTGCCCTCCAGGTTCACACACCTTGCAGACCTAGGCCGCCTGGGGGTACTAGAGGGGTTGCTCATGTTGTACGACAACATGGGTTGGCGAGTGTCGGCGGACACCTACGTCCGTCCGACACTCGAGGTACTCAGCTCGATCGCCCGGACCGCTGAGGGATGCTCCTTCAGACTCATGGATTGAGAGTGTCAGATCACTCTCGATATGCTTAGAGCATTCTTTCAGTGGCCCGCAGTCCCCACGCCCGACCGAGCCTACGCCCCCACACACATCCCTCCCCCATCTTTTGATTCACACGCCTTTTGGGCCAGGATCACAGGTTTACCACCGGCCTTTGACCCTAGTAGGGACAAGGCCTCGGCCATAGTCCACCCCTGCCTCCGCATAGCACAGTGCCTTATGGCGACCACTTTTCTAGCGAGGTACGAGCCTGGGACGATGTCTACGCCTGAGCTCTATATGCTCTACGCGATGACTCACCCCAGAGTTCTGGATAGGGATGGTGTTGCGATGGTCCCCACCGTTGAGATTGACGTCGCTAGCTGGTTTTTAGACCGCATCATCGTATCGGTGGGCGCTCGCTCCCCGATATGTTGCGGCGGCCTGATCACCCTGCTAGCCCTGATGACCGGCGAGGACCTTCCGGCTGACCTTCGGCTAGCCCCGGGCCCCACTGCACTCTCGATAGACGTCATGGCCTGGATGAAGATGCTTCGTCTGCACGGCCAGCGGCACTGGGTATGGTTGCACGGTCCTTTCGGTGCTGACTACATGATCCTTCCGAGCCCCGCTCAGACACACATAGGACCAGCACACGAGGACTGGCTTCCGACGATGGATCTACTGATCCCCACCGCCTATGTACTTGAGGCCGAGGAGGCTAAGCAGGCACACCCTGCAGCACACCCTGCACCTGTTGACCCTGTGATCCCTCAGCCTGCGCCTACACCTTCTGCCGCTCCCGACACCTCTATCCACACTTCTGTCGGTGTCGGGAGTACACTTGCTGAGTCACCCTCCACTGCTACCACGCCTACCACCACCGCCACCACTGCTGTGCCCCTATCGGTTGAGCCCCTTCTCTCTTTGCCACCCGAGCGTCCACCTTCCATTGTTGAGAGCGGTGAGCCTTCCTTTGCTTCGGTCGTGGAGACCCTATCCACCTTGATCTCCGCTGGGATCTCACCTTTTGGACCCCACACTTCCTCCCCAGCGGTCGACCCTTCTGTCTCCACTGTAGCTGTCCTGTTTGAGAGCGTCGTGACGTCTGTTCCCACGTCTGTGTCACCGCCTCTCCTGTCGCCACATCACCGATTTTGTCTTCCACTCCCACTGCTGCTGCTTCCACTTCACACCAGCCTGCGTCCCAGCCTCGCACTGAGGCTGGGCATCCACTAGTGAGCACAGCACCCTTACCACCCATGCCTGCTGTCCCGATCACCTACACTGCACGTATTAGACAGCCCTGACCTGCTCAGCCTAGACCTGTTCGTCCCTCCGCTCCACCACCCCCTGACGCCTTAGTTCAGAGTGTTTGCGCTCTTGAGGGGGCGTTGAGTGGACTCAGGGGCGATTTTAGGGCTCTGTCTTCCACAGTCACCGCCATGCAACAGCGCCTCAAGTTACTTCCCAGCATTCACTTTTGCTGACCCAGATTCTCGAGCAACTGCCACGACCACCACCCACCCAGCCGACTGTTCCACGCCCACCACCCCCACCCCCACCCACCCAGCAGGCTGTTACCCAGCCACCACCACCCCCACCTCCACCTCAGGACGGAGATGGCACAGCCCCACCAGCTTAGGCACACCCTTGATGCCATCGATATTTTTTGTCGTTATGCTGCCTATTCTCTGCTTGGTCCTGATGATTTTTGCCCACCCCTCCTCCCCTTACTATTTTTTTCCACATTTTGATCATATCATTCTATATCCTTTTTCGGGAGTGAGGGAAAGTATTTTTGGTGACACACACATATCTGCATCACTCTTATCCTTGCACGCATCATATTTGCATCATATTTTTCATTTTGTTATTTTTATTTCTTTTTATCATGCATGCATACCCACCCCCCTCCCATTACCCGTCTCTCGGTGTGCCACACTTCGCCCATTGAGGACACTGTGCACTTTAGCTTGGGGGAGTGAGTTCTCACACTTTTCGCTTTTATCACTTTTATTTTTAGTTTTTTCACGTTTTTCCACTTTTGCACCCATTTTTTCATCACTTTTTCATTTTTTACCATGCATCACGTTTTTCTTATTTTTCTTGTGTGCTGCATTGTAAATAGTTTTTATTTTTGTTTATCTTTATTTCTTTCATCTTTTGCTAGAGATGACTTTTCTGTGATGATGATGACGCGGTGTTAGCTTTTCTCTATATGCATGCTATATTTGTCGTGTCATAACTTTTTATTTCTAATATCATATGCTGTGTTCTGTTTTGCATTTAGAAATAGTAACCCACTCTCTTTTGGTGTATGAAAATGGATGAAGTTCTATTATTACCTGATGTCTGATGATTCATATGTATGCTATCGTAGAAAACACACCAAGATTCACGCATTGATTGCTTATATCTGGAGTACTGCTTTCCTTTCTCATATCACTTCTTATTGCATGATTTGTACGCTTCATTTCAGGTTGATTGAATGTTTGCTAGCTTTGATAAATCTGGATTGGTTTACTTTTTGAGATCAAACTGAGTAGATTATATTACCCTGCTGAAGTTGTCATGCACGTCCTATAGAATGAACTGAGAGATACATTTATTTCTTTCTCCACATATCTTGAACATTATTTCTCTATTTTAAATTCATTGGTGAATCTCCCCTTAGCGATTCTATTATTGGAATTCCCCCGTTATTAAAATCACATGCTCCAAATTCCCCAAAACCCAAAGAAAAAAATACTTGTATATCCATCTCTTTGATTTGGGATCATTTGTGTAAATATTCCTTTGGAAAAAAAAGAATAAAAGAAAAAAAAAGAGAAAAAGAAAAAGAAAAAGAATTGAGAATAAGTGAAGAAAAGAGAAAATAAGTTCGAAAACGATCCCATCTCATATCATTTCTCTCTTTATTCCCTCTTTTGCTTTTATTTTAGTTTTCTTTGATTTTTGGAGCTTCATCAGAAACGGGGATGTAAATATTGTTTTGTATGTGCCACCACGCTTATAGATAAGCTTAGGGGGAGAGAATCCAATGATGTGTGAGAGAGTGACTACTTGACGGTGCATGACAACTTAGGCTAAGTAATATTTTATACTCGGTGAGATTGCTAAAGTTTCACGAAACCCAGAAATCTACGCTTAGCATTCATTTCATGAAAACCACACTTTTTCTATTCTTTCTACTCTATCGTGTGATATCTCTTATACTCCCTATAGAAAGCATTCAATTGAAAAGTGTGTGCTCTACGGTATTGTATACCGCTTTAGATGCTTCAGACGATGTTAATCTTAGAATTATTCCATTTCTTTATGCTATATTGATATTCTTGGGTTTTCTATTTCAAATTCACCATTATACTATGATATCAAAATAAAAGTCTTTGACATGTGTTTTATATTCGATGCATGCTATATGAGTAAGCAAAACCCACGTCCTGAGAAAATGATCTAGCAACTTCCCTCTTCGTTTTCTATTTTGTTTTTCGTTTTCCGTTTTCCGCCCTTCCGCCGTTTTCTTTATCTTTATCCACCGGGTTCGCTTTTTACTTATCTTCCTCGAGGACGAGTAAGAGGTAAGCTTGGGGGATTTTGATCACTCCATATTTTACACCTTTTTTCGCATGTTTGCATGCCATTTAGATCGCTCAAATCGTGTTTTTCACGTTTATTCGACAATATTGCAATGCTTTTCACGATTTGTTGTTTTTGTCGTATTTCAGGAGATTTGGAGCGATTTGGAGTGATTTCGAGATGCACCCACTCCGGAGTGTCACCGACGACTCTCTTGAGGGGTATTTTGCGATTGGAGAGGAGTGGAAGAAGAAAGAACGACGTAGGAGTGATGAGGAGGCAAAAACATGAAGAATGGGCATTTTCAGCATGCCACTCAGCCGAGTGAAGGAGTCACTCGGCCGAGTGAAGGAGTCACTCGGCCGAGCATAGACAGCCCGCTCGGCCGGCCAGATCGGACACGCAACAGAGCCAATATCAGCGTGCACTCGGCCGAGCGTCGCCATACCACTCGGCCGAGCACCGAGTCATCCCTTGCCCCAGTGGAGCCAAGACGACGGCAACAAAAGTTGCCGAACTCTCTGTTTTTCGTCTGTACAGTCCCAAGCTCCGACTCGGCCGAGTGACGAAAGACCGTCCGCCCGGGTGAAGAACGCCCATCGGCCGAGTGAAGAGAAGTCACTCGGCCGAGTGACTCCCGAGGAGACGACCCCCAAGACCTCCAACTCTCTGTAATTGTACAGGGTCTCTCACTCGGCCGAGTGACATTTGTCACTCGGCCGAGTGAGCCGCGCTGCCTGTAGCGTAAACTGCGATTTTGAGGCTACGCAGGGGCATTTTCGTCAGGATTTTGTGGGTGATTTTGGGGGGTATTTAACCCCAGTTTTTAACCTAGTTTAGAGAGCTTTTTCAGAACTTTTTGCAGCCTTTTTGATTAACTTTTTAGGGATTAGATTTAGCTTTTAGGGAGGAGAGAAAAGGGAGATTTTGTTGGATGCTATCTTGTTCTTCCTTGGTTTGTCTCTCTCTCTCTCTCCCTCAAAAACTCCATTTTTATTGATATTTTGAATATAGCAATGAATTCTATTGATTTTGATTGTGAATTTCTATTGTATTTTATTAAGAATTGTGAGTAGTTCATCATCTTAGGGCGTAGGGATGAACCCTACAAGCCCAATTTCGAATTTGTGATGAATTGGTGAAACTATTGCTAGGTTTGATTAGGGTTAGTTTGGGATCGCTATAATACGAATAGCTAGGGATTCATACCGATTGGGATTTGCAAGAGATTGGATCCCAATTCGATAGGAAGCCCTAGATATTCGAATTAGGGTTGAAATTGAATTTCTCCGGAATCGGTTTGCCAGAGATTGGACCGGAACTAGGGTTTTCGATTGCAATTCTATACCAATACCCGTTTGCAAGAGATTGGACGGGTAGGAACTATCCCAACCTAGGTCGTAGCTCGAGTTTGCACGAGAGTGGGCTCGAGATATGATTGAACGATGATGTTGTTATTCACGCTAGTTTGCCTAGGTTAGGGTTTGCAAGAGATTGGACCCTACCCTAGGTTGGCTTTAGACCGGTAATAGCGCGAGAGCGTGAGCTTGGTTCTACATTTAGTTGCAACTAGTTCACCTGAGTTTCAAGTCTAGGAATTGTGAAACCTACGAATCACAATGATGAGATACGGTATGTAGCGGGGATTCCGTACCCATAGGCATCTTTATTAATTTGTGTAACAGCCTGTTTCCATCGTACTTTCTTCGTGCACGTGCTTTTGATCGTGCACGTGTTTATTTTAGACTCTATTTGATTTTGAACATTATTGAGTGATATGTCGTCGTGATCGTCTCTGAAAGTATTAAATTGTGGAACAACTTTGGAACGACATATCTCGAGTCGTTCTTCCGCGATACTAACTTATTTGATGTGACGTCATGACTTTCTGTTTTGATGCGAGACGTTTCTATTTTTAGTTTCGTCTCTCGACGTCAAAATTTAGAACCGTCTTCTCCAATCTCTTTCTTTTGTAGTCCCGAATACCCCAATATTTATTTTACAATTTTTGGACTTAATTTGACCTATTTTCCATTTTTTTGAAAGTTTTAAATAATTTTAAAACCTATTTTTCTAAGTATTTTAATTATGATAAAATTCCTATATTATAATAACGTGTTAAAGAATTTTTAGACCAAATTTCAGAATTTTTGGCCGCACCCATCTTGCGTGAGGGAGAGGAGAGTAAATTTATTTTTAAATTAATTATTTTAATTATTTTAATTACGTTTTCTTTAACCCTAACCCTAGCTCTAACCTATTTATATTAACCCTAGGCTAGCTTATTTTCGCAGCCACCAAAACCCTAGCCGTCACAAAACCCTAAATCTTGCTTGCGACGATTCGTCGCAACTCCGTTCAACCGCCGCTAGTGCCTGACCGGAGCCCACCCCCGCATTTCCTAGTGCCCGACCGGCGCTCCTCTCCGCATCGCCTGCTTGCAGCGCTCCGCTGCAAGCCCCCCCTCTGTCGCTCGCTCCGACCGAGAGCATCGCTCGGTCAGACCGAGCGCCCGCTCCGCACTGCCGCTTCGCCCGCACCGCTGCACCATCGCCCGCATCGCCAAGCGCTGACCGAAGCCATCCTCCGCACCGACCGAGAGCCCGCTCCGCACCCCGCTCCGCTCCGCACCCCGTTCCGTTGCAAGCCTCGCCCAAGCGCCTGACCGACAGAATCCTCCGCACCGACCCGCTGCGACCGAAGCGCCCGGCCTTGCAACGCCCCCCGCTGCGACGACCGACTCCGGGCGCTGCGTTCTCTCGGTCTGACCGAGGAAATCCTCCGCAGCGGTTAGTGTCTGACCGACGGTCGTTCGTCGCAACTTGGTTTCTCCCACACCAACTCCTGTGGTGGGCCCCCCAAGTTCTCCAGAGGTGTTGTGGGTCCCCCATTGACCCCTAGCACTGCTGTGGACACCACTTGGGTGTGCTACTTCTCGGATTTGCCGTCTACGACGTTGCGACACGTCGTAGGCTTTCATCACGAGTTCAAGCTTTTGGAGAATCGTGCGAGGACCAGATCTGAAGCTGAGGAGTTCTCCGATCAGACCCGACATCCAATCTACGACAAACTCCGGTTCAGGTTGGTTCCCCGAAACTCGTAGAAACTCCCACAATAGCTGACTGAACCCTAAACTAAAAATCGTCAATTTGAACTAAAATTTATTTTCCAGCATCTGAAAAAAACGTTGAACAAATCAAGAAAATCGACGAATGGACTTTGTTGACTGTGCACATAGGATAGATCGTCGATTAGGCTGAAACATCAAAAATTGACTTTTGACGAATAGGATAGTCCCGATAACCTAGAAATGAACCCTAATAGGATTTGATGAAATTGAGACCTGACACCGTCGCCGTGGCGATATTTCAGACGGACTTCCGTGGACGAGACGCTTGGACGAGACGCTTCGAGAGGACGACACACTCGCCATCGCAGGCAAGTGTATCCACTTGCACTTTTGGCCGTGCTTAGGTCCTAGCTGGTTAGAATTGATAACTGTGAACAAATAGAACCGGATGTGAAATGATAGCATCCGGGACGACTCCTGACGGCTCAGACTTGACGACGAAGTCTGAGCCTGACAACAACAACTTTTGATACTGTAGGGCTATCATGTGTGTGCGTGTGTGTGGACACCCTAGAATAACCCTTCCTGTCTTGTCACGTCCCGTCCCGTCTTGCACAGCCCGCTGGGCAATATGGCACTCTTCGAGTGATCCCTTGTACAGATTCACAGCCTGCAGGCAATAGGGCACTCTCCAAGCTAGAGAGAGTGATCCCTTGTACGGATACATAGCCTGCGGGCAATAGGGCACTCGCCAAGCTAGAGCGAGTGATCCCTTGTACGGATATCTTGTCTTGTCTTGTCTTGGGGTTTGGGGTTGGGTTGAGCGTGCGCACGGTAAGAGGGTCTGATCCCCCTCGAACCGTAAGGCGTGAACCCTTTCATGTCTCACTTGTCTTGTCTTGCCTTGTTTCCGTCACGTCCCGACTCGTCTTGACACCTGTAGGTTAGTCCCGTAGTTGGTAGCACACGCTACGACTACTACCTGTCCCGTTTTACTTTCCTGCTGCGTTACTTCCTGTTGTGTTACTCTGTCATAACCACAGCATGCTAATCAACCAGTAAACTGTTGTGTAATAGAACCTCAACATGCTAATCAACTAGTAAACCGTTGTTTAAAGTTCGGTGCACTTGCAGTAAAGTCTAACCCTTCTTGTAGACTTTACCTGACGTACAGTTCCTTCCTCTTGGGTGTTGTACGTCAGGTGCTCAGCCAGAGTTCGTGGACGAGGCAGACTCACTGGAGTACGAGGAGCCGAGGACGTCGACCCAGAGTACGTGCCTGACAAGGACCAGACCTTGAGGTCTTTTAGTCGTCACTTTCAGAGGTTACTGTTTTTAGTTTGTTTTTAGATAGTTTGTTGCCATGCTTAGGATTCCTTTTTAGACTTTGTACTCATTGGATATTATATCTCTATTTAATGAATGCAACTTCCTTTCTGTACTTCCTTTTGTTTCGAACTTTATTAATGCAAGAACCTGAAAACTTTTAAAATGGTACCCCTACAGACGCTTATTGGGTCCGAGCTTCTCAGCTCTGGCCTAAGCGGGCCTTAGTCACGCTTCGCCTCCGTCCATTTTGGGAAGCGGGGCGTGACAGGTTTTAGTGGTGGCTCATGCAGGTCTTGCAAAAGTTCGGAACAATAAAAGTACCGCATTCATTTAATATCCACGTACAAGTCTGAATTAGGTTCCCTTGTCTTAGATGGTAGGAAGACTTAGATAGATACCTAGGTTGATAGTCGGGCGCCTTAGTTAAGATTTAGTCATCCTTGTTCCAGAATACCTTTGTAACCCTCACTTGGATCTGACCGTGTTAGATTTCTAGAGCCCTCCTTTTAGTCATCCGCTCGGGATCATCGACTTCGGGCCCAGCAGAACATAACCTTGATTCTCTTAGGGAACTTTCCCCTTAGATCCTGATTATAGTTTAGCTCATTAGGAAGTCTTAGAGCTAAGTTATCCTGATCTTTGAAACGACCCGATGATAGAATCCCTGATTTCTAGCATCATTCAGATCATTACTCTTCTGTGTCATTGACCGTAGGATTCCACCGTGGCTTTTCATGGTTCATCTCCTAGTCATATTTACATTTGGATCTTACAATTCTTTTCCTTACCCTTGAACCACGTGATCCGTTCGTCGTTAGTCGCCAATCGTTGAATTTTTTTCCATTCAGCCTCCCGATCCTTCTAAAGAATTTTCAATATTATATTTTTCGAATTCCTTCCCCAGTTTCAATTCTTTAAAAAAAAGCATGAACTTAGATTTCCTACCTTTCGGTTAACTCGAATGCATTCTTTGAATTTCAAAATTTCTCATCAAAAATCTTTAGTTACCGTATTACAATCACATTCTTGCCCTCGACTCACGTGATCGCTTCATGACACTTATCGATAATTCTTCAAATCCATCCATTGCGAATCCTCCTTTCTTTGAAAGTGTTTTCGAAAATCATTATTAAATTCTTCGATCGGTTTAATTTCTTTGAAAACTCTTTCTTATATATTTAAAATTTCTTGCTTTTCGGTTAAATTAAAATTCCTCCTTGGATTATAAAACTTCCTTAGTTATAGATTTTCAAGTTATTATCTAGTAATTATTTCTAACCGGTATCTTCCGTATTTTATTTTTTAAAACCTTGTTATCATTTTGATAATTCAACATATATATTATTTTTTTTCTAGACTACAAAATTTATTTCTAACCACTTACCTTACATACTTTTAAAATATTTTCCTAAACTAAAGAGGACTTCAAATTTTTATAAATATCAATTCTATGTTCATCGTGATCACATTTCAAAAAAAAAGAAAATCTTTGTATAACTTATTATTTATTTGTTTGTTTTTCAAAACAATCGCTACCTCATCCTATTTTTATTTCTTCATCTAACTCTTTTCCAAAAGATAATGATCTGCTCACTTTTCCCTACATATTTTTTTATAATTATAAAAGTATATGATATCATATTTTACACATAATTCTTTTTCCATCTATCTAATTATTTTGGAGAAATATCTTTGTCACACCTAACCAATTACCTCCTTATCTCGCCTTATTTGAACTCGTTCCTTCCGATTCATTTCGTTACACTCCTGGCTTCTGTTTTCTTTAGGTTGTGTAGACATTAGTCCTTGTAGTTGTCTACGCTGTCTCCGGTTTAGGAGTAGGCCCTTTGGTAGGTGATGTCGTCGTGGTGCATGAGCATAGGTAGAGTGCGTAGACCTGTATGAATGTGTGTTCTTTAGGATCCCGATGATTGCCTTTTGTGTCTTGAATGTGTACTCAGTGTTAACCATGGTATGCTGGAAGTTGTCTGAATGACGGTATTCATACTTATATGAATGGTGTCATAACAGGCAGTTCCTTAGACTTAGTTTTAGTTTTAATGAATGGTTTATCTTGGCTGTATATGACTGTATCAAAACTTTGTTTTCTTTAAAACCAAATCTTTAAAGTTTTGAAACTAGCTCACAAGATCACAAATCACTTATCCTCCCTTATCCATTACCGCAACACCACACGTTTTTCCAAATGTTTTAAAATATTTCTTTGGCCTTAAGTCTCTCTTTCTCTTCTCTTCTTGCTCCCTTAAAGAAAATTTTCGTGTTTATGGTTGTTATATTAATTGGGACTAGCTATTATCGTTATAGGATTTTGTTTGCAGGTAGACTTGGAGTGGGATGAGTTTTATTATGACAATGAATAATTGATTTTGGGAACATAAGGATGATTGATTAGAATATCTTTTGGATGAAAAGAATGGACTGACCAAGACTTATTTATAAAATCGGAGTGTGGCGGACTCAATGGGAAATTCTGGTCAGATGAAATTATATGCGAGGAGATGATAACTTATCAGACTTGAGGCTTAGACGGGTGATAGATAGGAGTAACTGCGGAGAATAGTATGTGTTAGGGTGATCATGAGATTGAGTAGAGCTTTTATTAGCATCGAGACTGATTGATGAGTTGACGTGAGAAGACTTTGAGAATAACACGGCGTGTTGAGATAAATGGATGATTAGGTAGTCAGACTTAATACTGGTTGGGATTAGTTATAGTAAGTAGGATGAGATGTGATTTTGATGGTTTAAAAAAAAATTTTTGGGCAAATAAAATTTATGGAGAGATATGACAAGAATGTATTGAAGACACGGCGATTGTTGATTTGTGAAGGTATTATAAGATTGACAAAGTTTTTGCCTTGGATTGGTAGTTGACTAGAATCTCATTTTTGGAGATTGATTATCATTAGGAAGAGATTGAGAAAATTGAAAAGATGTTTTTGATCGATGATATTTGGTGGAGTGGTATGGTATGAGATGATTATTATTATCCGTTTAGGATAACTTGGAGTTGGAAATTTGAACAGTAGTGATGGGTCTATAGTTAAGTATTAGGAGAAGAGTTTAGTCGTGGCTTTGTCCAGTGAAAAGATGGATTATGATGGATTATTGAGGAACGTTGTTCGAAGTTACAGGATTAGAAATCTTTATGAGTAGATATGATAGTTGCGAGTATAAAGTTATATGGGTAATATTATTATTAGTGTGAGTGATTCCGAGGGCGGAATCATTTCTAAGGTGGGTAGAATGTAACAGCCTGTTTCCATCGTACTTTCTTCGTGCACGTGCTTTTGATCGTGCACGTGTTTATTTTAGACTCTATTTGATTTTGAACATTATTGAGTGATATGTCGTCGTGATCGTCTCTGAAAGTATTAGATTGTGGAACAACTTTGGAACGACATATCTCGAGTCGTTCTTCCGCGATACTAACTTATTTGATGTGACGTCGTGACTTTCTGTTTTGACGTGAGACATTTCTATTTTTAGTTTCGTCTCTCGACGTCAAAATTTAGAACCGTCTTCTCCAATCTCTTTCTTTCGTCGTTCCGAATACCCCAAAATTTATTTTACAATTTTTGGACTTAATTTGACCTATTTTCCATTTTTTTGAAAGTTTTAAATAATTTTAAAACCTATTTTTATAAGTGTTTTAATTATGATAAAATTCCTATATTATAATAACGTGTTAAAGAATTTTTAGACCAAATTTCAGAATTTTTGGCCGCACCCATCTTGCGTGAGAGAGAGGAGGGTAAATTTATTTTTAAATTAATTATTTTAATTATTTTAATTACGTTTTCTTTAACCCTAACCCTAACCCTAGCTCTAACCTATTTATATTAACCCTAGGCTAGCTTATTTTTGCAGCCACCAAAACCCTAGCCGTCACAAAACCCTAAATCTTGCTTGCGACGATTCGTCGCAACTCCGTTCAGCCACCGCTAGTGCCCGACCGGAGCCCACCCCCGCATTTCCTAGTGCCCGACCGGCACTCCTCTCCGCATCGCCCGCTTGCAGCGCTCCGCTGTAAGCCCCCCCTCCCCCCCTGTCGCCTGCTCCGATCGAGAGCATCGCTCGGTCCGACCGAGCGCCCGCTCCGCACTGCCGCTTCGGCCGCACCGCTGCACCATCGCCCGCATCGCCAAGCGCCGACCGAAGCCATCCTCCGCACCGACCGAGAGCCCGCTCCGCACCCCGTTCCGTTGCAAGCCTCGCCCAAGCGCCTGACCGACAGAATCCTCCGTACCGACCCGCTGCGACCGAAGCGCCCGGCCTTGCAACGCCCCCCGCTGCGACGACCAACTCCGAGCGCTGCGTTCTCTCGGTCTGACCGAGGAAATCCTCCGCAGCGGTTAGTGTCTGACCGACGGTCGTTCGTCGCAACTTGGTTTCTCCCACACCAACTCCTGTGGTGGGCCCCCCAAGTTCTCCAGAGGTGTTGTGGGTCCCCCATTGACCCCTAGCACTGCTGTGGACACCACTTGGGTGTGCTACTTCTCGGATTTGCCGTCTACGACGTTGCGACACGTCGTAGGCTTTCGTCACGAGTTCAAGCTTTTGGAGAATCGTGCGAGGACCAGATCTGAAGCTGAGGAGTTCTCCGATCAGACCCGACATCCAATCTACGACAAACTCCGGTTCAGGTTGGTTCCCCGAAACTCGTAGAAACCCCCACAATAGCTGACTGAACCCTAAACTAAAAATCGTCAACTTGAACTAAAATTTATTTTCCAGCACCTGAAAAAAACGTTGAACAAATCTAGAAAATCGACGAATGGACTTTGTTGACTGTGCACATAGGATAGATCGTCGATTAGGCTGAAACATCAAAAATTGACTTTTGACGAATAGGATAGTCCCGATAACCTAGAAATGAACCCTAATAAGATTTGATGAAATTGAGACCTGACACCGTCGCCATGGCGATATTTCAGACGGACTTCCGCGGACGAGACGCTTGGACGAGACGCTTCGAGAGGACGACACACTCGCCATCGCAGGCAAGTGTATCCACTTGCACTTTTGGCCGTGCTTAGGCCCTAGTTGGTTAGAATTGATAACTGTGAACAAATAGAACCGGACATGAAATGATAGCGTCCGGGACGACTCCTGACGGCTCAGACTTGACGACGAAGTCTGAGCCTGACAACAACAACTTTTGATACTGTAGGGCTATCATGTGTGTGCGTGTGTGTGTGTGTGGACACCCTAGAATAACCCTTCCTGTCTTGTCACGTCTCGTCCCGTCTTGCACAGCCCGCTGGGCAATAGGGCACTCTTCGAGTGATCCCTTGTACAGATTCACAGCCTGCGGGCAATAGGGCACTCTCCAAGCTAGAGAGAGTGATCCCTTGTACAGATACACAGCCTGCAGGCAATAGGGCACTCGCCAAGCTAGAGCGAGTGATCCCTTGTACGGATATCTTGTCTTGTCTTGTCTTGGGGTTTGGGGTTGGGTTGAGCATGCGCACGGTAAGATGGTCTGATCCCCCTCGAACCGTAAGGCGTGAACCCTTTCGTGTCTCACTTGTCTTGTCTTGCCTTGTTTCCGTCACGTCCTGACTCGTCTTGACACCTGTAGGTTAGTCCCGTAGTTGGTAGCACACGCTACGACTACTACCTGTCCCGTTTTACTTTCCTGCTGCGTTACTTCCTGTTGTGTTACTCTGTCATAGCCACAACCTGCTAATCAACCAGTAAACTGTTGTGTAATAGAACCTCAGCATGCTAATCAACCAGTAAACCGTTGTTTAAAGTTTGGTGCACTTGCAGTAAAGTCTAACCCTTCTTGTAGACTTTACCTGACGTATAGTTCTTTTCTCTTGGGTACTGTACGTCAGGTGCTCAGCCAGAGTTCGTGGACGAGGCAGACTCACTGGAGTACGAGGAGCCGAGGACGTCGACCCAGAGTACGTGCCTGACAAGGACCAGACCTTGAGGTCTTTTTAGTCGCCACTTTCAGAGGTTACTATTTTTAGTTTGCTTTTAGATAGTTTGTTGCCATGCTTAGGCTTCCTTTTTAGACTTTGTTCTCGTTGGATATTATATCTCTATTTAATGAATGCAACTTCCTTTCTGTACTTCCTTTTGTTTCGAACTTTATTAATGCAAGAACCTGACAACTTTAAAAATGGTACCCCTACAGACGCTTATTGGGTCTGAGCTTCTCAGCTCTGGCCTAAGCGGGCATTAGTCACGCTTCGCCTCCGTCCATTTTGGGAAGCGGGGCGTGACAATTTGTTATTTCTTTTATACATTTGAACGACTGTGACTACATATTTGCGAACACTTCCCGACTTTTCCTATAGCCAGGTGATTGAAGAAGACACTGTTTTTAGGCCTCCTTGTGTTCGATACCCGCTCGCCGCTACATCGTGCGCTTGCGGTAAGACTACAGTGTCGCCGCTCCGGGACGTGTATCCGGGGCGCGATCAATGTAGCCACCTCGTAGTTGAGCTATGCAGGCTGCATTGTCTTCGAACATGGTGGTTGGTTCAAGGTCGCCCGTCTTCGGGCCAGTCGTCACCAATATGTGGTGAATGGCTGAACGTCGTGCCTCGTCTCAAATGATGTAAGCTCTACTCCCAAGCGTAAGAGATCGTACAAGTAATAATCCTGGTGAGTCCAGGTATCGTATCCACGGGACAACTGACCTGCAAAACCACGACTTCAGTTTGTAAAGATTAATAATACGATAATTACCAACCACATATCACTTATAAAGAGTTTAGAATAACAAAAGAAAATCCTACGATATTTACAGTGACTTCGGTATGGGGTACAAGTATGGAGAGTATGTATTAGGTATGATTTCGTTAGGGTGTGTGCAATCAATGATTAATAATACCTTTTCTATAACTCAACGTTTCGTCCGGTCAGGGCACGAGAACGTCGGAAAGTATGGCGATCAAGCACATAAAAATATGCCAAAGGGTTAATCACGTATAACGTCAATTTCTTAAGGAAAATAAACACGCATCACGAATAAGTCTGCAAAGATCAGATTCGATTCAAGCATGCACACGTCTTCGTATAACATACCCAAACAATATATAACTAGAAATTGACAAAATACGTGATTATACAATGCAAATAGGGCGAAAAGATATAGAAATCAATAATTACGACACCCTAACTACGTCAACACCAACACATATGAGATGGATGTGCTACGGTTGTGATTTCATTAGGAGTTTATAATCGCTGAAATATCATGTCTTTTATATCACACAACGCTTCACCCGGTCAAGGCGTGAAGACGTCGGAAGATGCATCGATAGAAACTAGTCAAAATAGCCGTATACGTATTACTAGCAATGTTGATTTCATTGATCATTAAACACAACGTTAATTTCAGATTAGAGAACATGAATTTGCTAGCCTTATCAGGGCCTAGCCGTAGGGAACATAAATAATATCGACAATAAGCAATACCCAACAAATACGTTGTAGAAATCAACATTACGAGCAATTTTGACATGATAATAGGGTTAAAGACATGAAATTTCACGATTAAATACTTCTAATTACATCACAACCATAGCACAAGGAGATTAGCCACGCATGGTGCAAGAAAAATCAGATTTCATAGATGAATACATCGTTCAAACACCGAAATACTATGAAAAAGCACCAAATACGGGGTATAAGTTCAATAATTTGTCACCAAATCTCCAAGATAGAACCCAAAACTCCCTGAAAATAAGAAGAATATCCTCTGGGATTTTTCAGAATTTTTCCCTGGAGAAATACGCACAGTAGCTGCTCCAAAAGCCCCAAAATACGCCAGAATACGCACAAAAACCCTAGAATACGCTTAAATAATAAACATTGCTGGTTTAAGAGCATATCGGGTTCCAAAACCACTCCATTTTCGCCCAAACCCGCAACCGCAAGCCGCTAGATGATCTGCACCGTTGATTTAGAGCGGGATGTGCTCTCGTCGCGCCACGTGGCCAGCCTAACGGGTCTAAGAAGTCGCCCGCTCCGCTGCCCGCTCCGCGTTTGACTTCGAGTCGGATTCAATTTAGGTCGTTGGATGGAGCGGGCTCTGCTCAGATCATCGCCACGTGCCCCCTAACTTCGTCCCCTCTTCATCAGCTTCGGGCTATGTTTCGACCGCACGATGGCGATCGTACCGTCCGCCTTACGCCACGTCGCTCGGAGAAATAACGCTGCCGCGCTTCGCTCGTCTTCGCTTTGGAACCGTTGGATCGAGACACAACGGATGAGATGATGCCACACAACCCCGTTTCATCTCGTCTCCTGGACCGTTGGATGGTGATCCAACGGTGCCGAGTTCGCCGCTGGATCGCGAGATTCGCTCGTCTAGGGGCCGTTAGATCTAGATCTAGCGGATATCACTTTGCCGCGTCACCCATTCTCCAATACTGTCGGATCTGAGTGGGAACGCGTGGATGTGCGCCACGTGTCCCGCTTGCGTATTTACGTGCGTATTTGTGTATTTACGAGCGTATTTCTCTATTTAAACAGTATTCTGCATTCAAAAATTCACAGTAATTAGCACAGATCTCAGAAAAATACAAATAAATAGTCGTTGGAATCGTGAGATCGAGAACAAGCCATGAAAAATATAAAAAGGCAGAAATACTCACTAAAATTCATAATTTGTGCACAAATCAATGTTTTGCTCTAATAAATAATGATATACAAAATACGAACGTATTAGAGACCAATTAAGTATCATATAATCACAAAATAGGGCTAAATGGGGGGTTAAATGTGCAATATTCAACCCAAATCACGTAGCCAAAAACATTCTCTGCTAGCTTCATGGATCACAATGAGTTCGAAGTGGTTGGATGAGGTTGACGTCGATGTCTGTTTCACAGATCTTCATGAAATGGTCGTTTCACCATAGGTGAATACAAAACCAGTCTGGGACTTTGTAGTGTGGGGGTCTAATCTATATTCTGCATCTACAAAACCAACTAAGTTGGAGGATATGCCTTTCTGGTAGTATAGTCACAGGTCAATTGACCCTTGAAGGTAGCGCAGAAGGTGCTTCACTCCATTCCAGTGGTGCTTTGTGGGCACTGAACTGTATCTGGCTAATAGGTTGACTACGAACACTGTATCGGAACACGTGCAGTATGCCAGATAGAGGAGTGATCCAATGGCACTTAGGGAATGTACTTCAGGACCAAGTGTTTCCTCCCCCTCTTCCAGCGAACGGAAGGGTTCTTTATCAACATCCAATGATCTGACGACCATTGGTGTACTCAACGGGTGACATTTGTCCATTTGGAAATTTTTCAGCAATTTTCTTGTGTAAGTTGATTGATGTAACAGGATTCCTCTACTGAGGTGTTCAATTTGTAAACCAAGGCAGTATTTGGTTTTGCCAAGGTCTTTCATCTCAAAAGTCTGTGTAAGGCTTTTGGATATCTCAGATATCTCTTCGGGAGATCCCATGAGGTTTAAATCGTCTACGTAGACAGCAATGATTACAAATCATGTTCCATTTGCTCTTATGAAGATGTAAGGGCAGACTTCATTATTGGTGAATCCTTGTTGCACGAGGAATTCATTGAGACTGTTATACCATAATCTTCCCGATTGTTTTAGACCATACAGTGATCTTTAGAGTTTGACCGAATAGACATCCCGGGGTCTATTTGTCATTTTTATTGGCAGTTTAAAACCATCCGGACGTCTCATATAGATGTCGTTATCTATATTACCATATATGTATGCAGACATAACATCCATGAGCTGCATATCCAGGCCTTTCGTAGTTGGTAAGCTAATTATAAATCGAAAGTGATCGCATCCATGACCGGAGAGTATGTATCATCATAATCTATTCCTGGTCGTTGGGAAAAGCCTTGTGCAACAAGGCGCGCTTTGTAGCGTACGATCTGATTATTTTCAATTTTCTTTCTTACAAATACCCATTTATATCCCACAGGTTTTACACCTTTTGGTGTTGGGACTACAGGTCCAAAAAATTTGTGTTTCAAGAGTGAGTCCAGCTCTACTCCTATTGTCTCGTTCCATTTTGGCCAATCCTCTCTGCGTTTACATTCTGCTAGAGAGCATGGTCAATATCATCGGCATATTCAGTGACGTGATTAGTAATAACGAACGCGAAGTCGTCATCGATGACAGTGCTTTTTCTGTCCAGTACCTCCCCAACGTACATAATTTAATGATATTTCTCCCATATTTTCCTCTTCTGGGGAATTGAGGAGGGGAGAGGTATTTGGGCTGAGCTCAGTATCCTATGGTGATATCGTTACATTTTCTCCAGGAGTTTTCCTTTTTCGAGGAAACTTATCCTTGGAGCTTGTGGGTCGTCCTCTCTTTTGTTGAGGTACGGCTGCTTCTGCTACAGGTGGATTACATATATTTTTGGGTATGTCAATCCTAGCTGGCGTGTTTGCAGCAGGGACCTATGATCTGACAATCTTCTGGATGTCAGTGAATTTGTCCGGTAGTATGTGAACTGCATTTTGTATTTGGATGATCTTCAGGATCTCATCTTCACATTGGTTTGTACGTGGATCAAAGTGGGATAAAGTTTTGGTAACCTATGAAATGGTCTTTGAAGCTTCAGGCTTCTTAGTATTTAAGCCTAGTTTGGGAAAGGTATTTTCGTCAAACTCACAGTCTTCTAAACGTGCCTTAAAAGCGTCCCCCACTAGGGGTTCCAAGTATCCAATGGTCGATGGTGAGTCGAAAAATATGTAGATACCTAGTCGACGTTGGGGACCCATCTTTGTCCTCTGCGGTGGTGCGATGGGGGCATAGATTGCGCATTCAAATGTCCTCAAGTGAGAGATATTTGGTGGAGATCCATATGTGAGTTGCATCGGAGAATAAATTTGACTACCAAATGGTCGTAATCTTATTAGCGATGCAGCATGCAAGATTGCATGCCCCATGCAATCACAGACAACTGGGATTACATTAGCAATGGACGAGAGATCCATTGTAGACTCTTTATAAGAGATTCAGCTAACCCGTTCTGGGTGTGAACATGAGCTACATGATGTTCAACTTCAATGCCAGTTGCTTGCCAGTAGTCTAGGAAGACTTGTGATGTGAATTCCCCAGCATTATCCAGACGTATTTTCTTAATCTGGTTAATCGGGAAATGTGTCCACAACTTAATTAGTTGTGCCAGTAGCTTTGCAAAGGCAACGTTGCGGGTGGACAGTAGGCACGCGTGTGACCATTTAGAAGATGTGTTTATATGTACCATAAAGTACCGGAATGGGCCACTTGCAGGGTGAATATGTCCACAAATGTCTCCATGTATTCTTTTCAGGAAGCTGGGAGACTCTGAGTCCATTTTAAGTGGAGATAGTCTCGAAATCAATTTACCTTTGTAACAAGAGGGACAAGGAAAATCACCCTTTTGAAGTAACTCATGTTCTTCAAATTATGTCCATGGGACTAGGATATGATGCGGTGCATCATTGCCGATCCGGGGTGTCCGAGTCTATTATGCCAAAGTTGGAATTCTGGTTGATTTTTGCACTTCTGGTTTTCAATTATATTAGCTTCCATTGCTCGAATTGTTGTATGGTAGAGACTCGATGAAAGTCCCTCGAAACGCTCAACGATGGTTTTAGCACTGTTTTTAAGAGTCTTTACATACAAGTATTCTTTGTCATGTTTGTCCATCGTTTTTAGGTGGTATTCGTTTAGCCAGATGTCTCTGAAACTTAGTAAGTTTATGTGTGAGCTTGGAGAGAAGAGAGCATCTTTTATTAAGATTTTTGTTTTATTCGAGAGCAAAATGTTTGCTTCCCCTGATCCTTCTATTATACCTGATGGACCAGAAATAGTGTTTACGGTGCCATCGTATTGATTGATGCTTTGAAAAAAGCAAATGTCGCAAAGGATTGTGTGCGTAGAAGCACTGCCCACTAGGCATTTATAATCCATCTATAGCAAGAAAGAAGAAAAGTATAGCAATATAAGACACAAATATGCTAATTTCATTCAAATGTCTGAAAATAAAGTACCATGCTAAAAGAAAACAAACATCTAGAAAGGAAATTGTTTTTCACCTACATATGATTACAGAAATAGATAAAGCATCAGTCTAGCAAATCGTCGTTCGAAAAATCCTCGGCGACGAACCAAGTTGGAGCCAGGTCTTCATTTTCCACCAGGTTTGTTTCACTAGAAGGCTTCTAGCTAGCTTGGTACAAATCCGGGAGGTGGCGTGGAGTACGACAGTTTCTGAACCAGTGTCTAGTTATGCCACATCGGTGGCATTTGTCTTCCCAGTCTTTTCTGGGAGCAGATGTCTGGCTGGTGTCCTTCCTCTTCCACACATTTTTCTTTTTTCCCTCATTATTGGTCTTTGGAGGGTGACCTCTAGCCTGCTTCTTCATTGCTTTCCCTTCTGGGGTCTGCTTTTGACTTTATTCTTATTCTTCTGGGAGGAGATATTATGCGCTTCAGGTGCAGGTGCAGTGTCAGTTGGGTGCAAGTTATGGGTGGCCAGCAACAGGTCTCTGTTCTGTTCTGCCATCAGAAGACATGAGAGAAGTTCTATTTCGTGAATTTTCGTTCACGATACTGTTACATGTGGATAACATCCTTCTCATGGAAGGAAGTAAAAGTTTTCTCCAACATGCGTTCCTCCGTCACTTTTTTCACTACACAACTTCAGGCATGAGGTGATGCTGAATAATGCCGAGTTGTACTTGTTGAGTATTGGACTTCTCCCTACTTGGTATTAATGATGAGCAAACAAAAATATTTGTGACTAATCCCCTATTTTGCAGTTAATCCATTGCCTAAGCTAATTATGAAGATCTACTAGCAATGGATGGCTCTCAAAGATCATTGAAGGCAAATGAAATGGATTGGATGATCGTTGATGATGAATGAAGCTCCATGAAGACTTCAATCTCATACGTTGGATAGAAGAGAGAGTTCATCAATATAAATTTCTTTTATCTCTTCCAGTACGTAGCTTAGAAGTAGAACTTTGTTGGAGCACTCACACATCTTCAATTCAGTCTTAGGACATCATTAGATCATTTGTCCCTAGACTCCAATTCATTTCTCGTTTGATTGTGCTTGTATTGTTTATAACAGTCGACTGCTGAACGTTTTACAGTCGTCTGTCTCAAAAACAGTCGACTGTATTATGTTCTACAGTCGCCTGTTATGCACAATCTTTTACAAACTAGTTTTGGGCTTCTCTGTTTTTATTCACACATGCAACTCATGAACGATTCACATGCGCATGTCCAAGTGACAGTCGACTGTGTTTTGTTTATCAGTCGCATGTCTATCTTTTGCCCAAACTCTGGTGACCTGTCTTTTACGGCCAGTCGACTTATGTTGGATTTACAGTCGACTGTCCATTGGATCAATCGACCGTCTATGTCACGCCCCGCTTCCCAAAACAGCGGAGGCGGAGCGTGACGAGGCCCGCTTAGGCCAGAGCTGAGGAGCCCTGACCCAATAAGCGTCTGTGTGGTACCAAGACGAAGGTACAGGTCCCTGCATATTAGTACAGAACAATAAAAGTACAATAAGGAAAGAACATCCCAAATTTTATTCCAACATATCAAAGTACCAAGTCTCAACGCCCGAAGGGCTACAACAGCAGAAAAGTAAATCTAATGGTGCAAGCACCCGACCTAAACAAAGAAACATAAAAGGTGCTACACACCCAACAAGAATAAAATCGCCTCTGGAAACTGCTACCAACAGTCTCTAGCTCGATCCTCCTCAGGGTCGTACTCGGGATCAACGCTCTCTAGCTCCACGTCGGCTGGCAAGTCAGTCTCCTCCACGTACTCTGGCTCAATCCCTGACGTACAGCACCAGAAGAAGGAACTGTACGTCAGGTAAGGTCTACAAGAAAAGATTAGACCAAACTACAAGTGTACCAATTACTTACAACATTTTACTGGTTGATTAACATGCTGAGGTTCTTAACAACAGAAAGAAAACACAACAGACAAGTAAACAAGACAAGTAGTAGTCACAGCGAGTGCTATGGACTACGGGACTAGCCTACAGGTGTCAAGACAAGACGGAACACGGGAAGCCAGACACGACAAGACAAGACAAGACACGAAAGGGTTCACGCCTGATCGGTTCGAGGGGGATCAATCCCTCTTGCCGCTTGCACGCTCAACCCTACCCCATAACCCCAAGAATCATGACAAGACATGGGATCACTTGCTCTAGCTTGACAAGTGCCCAATTGCTCTCTGAGCTGTGTATCGGTACATGGGATCACGTGCTCTAGCTTGACAGGTGCCCAATTGCCCATCGGGCTGTGAACTAGTACAAGGGATCACTCGCTCTGGCTTGGCGAGTGCCCTATTGCCCAGCGGGCTGTGCAGACGGAAAGGAACAAGACACGACAAAACAGGAAGGGTTTTACTATGGTGTCCACAACTCACGCACACGCATGTCAATCCTATGTTGTCAGAAATTGTTGTTGTTGGACTCAGATTTCGTTGTCAAATCTGAGCCATCAAGGGCGTCCCGGACGCTATCATTTCACGTCCGGTTCTCAAATTTCTAAATTGGCAATCCTAACAAGATGAAGGCCTAGACATGGCCATGAACGCAAGTGATACACTTGCCTGTGGTGGCGAGCGTGTCGTCTCCCTGGTACGCCCCGTCCAATCGTTTCGTCGACGGAAAAGGGTCTGAAAATCGTGACACGGCGACGGTGTCAGATCACGATTCATTAATCCCTATTAGGGTCGTGTCTAGATTATCGGGACTATCCTATTCAATTTAAAAATCACATTTTTAATATAATTAACCTAATCGACGTTCTATCCTATGTGTACATGCATAATGTCCATTCGTCGATTTCTACGGTTTGTACAACGTTTTAAAGATCAGCGGAAAATAAATTTAGTTTGATTAGGTTGCTGATTTTAATTATGGTTTGATCATCTATGGTGTGGGTTACTACGAATTTAGGGCACTAACCTGAAATTGACGATTGCACGAAGATTCGGCGTCGAATCTGGAAAGGTGGAAGCTTTGCGCCGTCCGGAAATTCCTAGGCCGCTGGTAGCGCAGCGAGGAATGTTGATCGCCTGTGGTGGTGAAGATTTCAGCGTCCCTCGGCGTAGTTGCTGCTGGATCTGAGACGAGAACTCCGTGCTAGGGCAAAAGAAAAGGGAAAAGAGAGAAGAGTGAGAGCGTTTGGGGAAGATGGAAGGCGCAAGGATGGAGGAAGGAGCAAGGGGAGGACGTGGGAGGTAGGGGGTATGATTGGGGAAGAGGGAGACTGAAAATAATCAGAAGAAATGAAAGAGAAAGCCCCGTTTAAATAAGAAAATGTAACGGCGGCTAGCACAAAAATTAGGGTTTCGGGGTCAACTAGTCGGTCAGAGAAGGGCGGTCGACCGACTAGTTTGGAAACTAGTCGGTCGGTCGTATAACTGTGACCGACTAAAACCCAAACCGTGAACAGGGTTGTTGAAAAATTTATAGAGTTAGTCGGCCTGTGAAGGCTCGTCGACCGGCTAGTTTGCAACCTAGTCGGTCGGCCAGTGTTCATAGACCGACTAAAGGGTGAAAATGGTCAACAATATATTTGAAGGGTAGTCGGTCAGAGAAGGACACCTAACCGACTAGTTCGTCAACTAGTCGGCCGGTTTTCGTTCTTTGACCGACTAACGGTAAACAGTAACCTGATGCGAAAAAAAATGATCTCTGTACTTAGTCGGTCTGTGAAGAGGTGTTGACCGACTAGTTCGAAAACTAGTCGGTCGGCGGTTGAACTTAGACCGACTAAGCGTAAACAGTAACTCAAGGAAAAAGCCTGACAAAAACTAGTCGGTCTATGAGGAGTTGTTGACCGACTAGATGGACATCTAGTCGGTCGGCTCCTCAACGTGAACCGGCTAACTTGCACAGGAAGTCGCCAAAATGAAACGGGGAGCTTCGGGATGATCCTAATGAGTTCCAAGAGTGATCCTATACTAAGATGTGAGCACAGAGAAGTAAAGAAAGAAGACGAACAATTGCATATAGATATAAATAATATTTATCATACAAAAACCAGCCGTTATAGTCTATGCTGCAACAGTCATCTGTCTGTGAGCCAATTCGTTGACTCGGCTCTCTGGAAATTCTCAGGGTTTTGACAGTCGTTTGTATAAGGATTTACAGTCGCCTGTTCTGATTAACATTCGACTGTTTTATCCTCATCAGTCGTTTATCCTGTTATCTCCGAAGATTTCCAGAATACTTCAACTTACCCATTTTACGCCCAGTCGCCTGTAGAAGGATTTACAGTCGCCTGTTGGTTCAACAGTCGACTGTCTATGCTTCATCAGTCGATTGTCCACGTGGTAAGTGACCGTCATGAATTCTCACCTACCTTCTCTGACTGTGCAACAGTCAACTGTAGTTTCCTCAACATTCGACTGTCGCAAGCACAGATTCTATCTGTTAAGATTTTTCTCACGGGTTCCAAAAGGGTTTTTGCTAATTATGTTTTGTGGATTTGAGAAACCTATATAAGGAGCATCTACTATTCCATTAAGATGTTACCTAGGCTATTGCAAAATCTCTCAAGCTTTCATTCTCAAGATCAAAAGCTCTCAAATCCAAAAGCCCTAAGAATTCCGATCTTTGATCTCTTGCTCTCCAACCTAGAACCAAAGAGTTATCTTCTAGGAATTTGGTGCAGTCAAGAGAAAGGGCTTTCTCCTCTCTTCCAAGAGAGTCTTCAACACACTTCTCCTTCAAGTTCTACTTCAAGGCATAGGTGATTGTGAGTGTTGCTTTCTTATTTCATAACTTTCGTTATTTGAATTTGCTCTCGGATTGTGAGAGTGGTTTGCTTGCTCCCAAGTTGTGGGAGTCAAGGTCAATCGATTGTATTTCGATTTCACTTGTAGGGTTGCTACAAGTGGTTTTTAAGGAAACCTCAAGTTAGGGTTCTAACGTGAGTATCCGACGATATTCGGGTGGAAGGGACGTAGGATTACCGGGAACAAGTCGGGAAGTGACTTGGGTAATCCGAACCCTTGAAACATCCTTGCGTCTGCATTTGTTTCTAATTGGGTTTAATTTTAATTCCGTAATATTTTGTTAGTTAGCATTTAAATTGGTGTAACTATCTTTTTAAATTGCTTAAACACTATTCAACCACCCTTCTAGTGTTTTTTCCATAGCCAGGGTCCTTACAATTGGTATCAGAGCACAAGGTTATAGCTATGGCATCCAACAACAACAACGTTCCTCCATCGACTTCGTACAACAATCACGACCATGATGGAGCGTCCACACTTTCGAAGGTCAATCAACGGTGCGTCCTCCACGTTTCAATGGCACGAACTTTGGCTATTGGAAATATACGATGGAGACGTTCCTAAGGTGTGCTTCTCTTTGGAGAACCCTCCACAAGGAACACGTTGAGCACACCGAAGTGGATTGCGAAAAATGGATGACTTCCGAGAAATCCACCGAAGTCAACAACGCAAAAGCAATGAACACTCTTCATTGTGCGTTGGATCCGAATGAGTTCAACAAGATATGCACATGTAAGAGTGCATATCAAATTTGGAACCATCTCATCGTTATCCATGAGGAAACGAACAAGGTAAAACTTTCAAAGTTATATGTTGACATGCAAAACTTCGATTTGTTTCATATGCAGGAAAATGAGAGCATTGCATCGATGTACGGACATTTTACCGACATCACCAATGAATTGGAAGCCCTTGGCCAAACATACACCGAACCTGAAAAGGTAAGGAAGATCATAATGGGAATGACCTCCAAATGGGAAAGAAGAGCTATCGCCATCGAGGAGGTCAATGATTTGAAGAACTACATAGTTGTGAATCTTATCGGGACTCTCAAGTCTTATGAAGTAAGACGGGAGAACCGATTAAAGATTCGAGCTATGATGAATCCTTCGCAGGCCAAGAAGAAAGCTTTGACATTCAATGCAAATTCATCATCATCCGATAGTGAAGATTCAGAAGATGAAATGGATTTGGATGAAATGGCCCAAATGGCGAAGAAGTTTCAACGCTTCTTTCGCAAAGGTAAATTTCCCTCTAACAAAAGATTTGAGTCTACTAATAATACTTCCGCTCTTTGCTTTAAGTGTAATAAGCCAGGGCACATCAAATGGGATTGCCCAATGCTAAGAAACAAAGAGAAGTGGAAGGCTCCGAAGTACCACAAGTCAGACAAGAACAAGAAAGATAAGAAGAAAGGACTCGCAGGTACATTCGATGACTCTAGTGGAGATTCATCAAGTGATTCCAATGATGAGAAGGGTGAGAGTGCCCACATGTGTTTCATGGCACAAGAAGATCCACTCTCTGATGAGAGTGATTCCGACACGGATGATACCGAGGTAACAATGGATGAACTTCGTATTGCTAATGAAGAATTATTTGCTAAATATCAATCGTTAATGCTTAGATATACTAGCTTAAAGAAATTGAATGTTAGCAATTCATCTATTCCATGCATTATCAACAATGACACCATTGTTGATACTTTAACTCTTGAGAAAGCAAATTTAGCTTCTCAAAATGTCACTTTGAGAGATGAGGTGAATTCCCTCAAATCTCAACTAGATCAAACACATCCTAAGGATAATAGTGATCTAGTTACACGACACACACAATTGGGTTTAGAGAATGATTCTCTTAAAACTCAAATGCACGAGGTCAAAGCATGTGTGTCCACCTTGGATACCAATATTTCTTCTCTTAAGAAGAAATATGAGCTCATGTCCTCCCGTATTGTGAGATTCAATAAAGGAAAAGGACAATTGGATGATTTGCTTGCAAACCAATTTTCGGCCACACATCGTGTTGGTCTTGGTTTTGTGAATGCAAATGCATCCAATGCTCGCACTTCCTATAATGGTGTCACTATAGACTTTGTGTGACCTTCCTCCGGTGCATCCACAAGTGGTGTCAAAGACACTATAGGTAGCAAACCTACCAAGAAAGTCACCACTTCACCATATCTTCCTTTTGGCAAGAAACCCACTAAGGGTGAAAACCAGAAGAGAAGCCATGCTTACATGTACACCAACACTCATCAATGTAGGAAACATCCTACTTCACAAGTGGATAATCATGACACTTTTTATGCTCCTCACACACGGACACATACAAATACACACATGAGAAATACTCATGTACGTGCTCCTATACACCCATATGCACATACGCATCATTCTTACGTGTATGCACAACATCCTCATATCATGCATGGCCCATATGCTTCATACAACATGCATGTTCCCAAGCATACATATCATCCTCATATGTTCAATGCATATCCACCACCTCATTTCTATGCTAGAAACCATGTCCCTAAGAAGCATGCACCACATAGAAATCTAACAAGTATGCATGAAATTAGGAAAAGGACTCCCAAAATTTACACCATTTGGGGTCCTAAGAACACTAGCCTAAATGATAGGAATGCTTATGTTGATTCCTATTTTCATGATGTTATTAAGAATAGTAATTATGTTTGGAAGCGGAAATCCACTTGGACTTGGCTTCCAAAGGGCTAATCCCCTTGGACCCAACAAAAATTGGGTACGATGAGCTTATGGTAAATTATGTAGGTACCCAAGAGAAAGAAGAAGAGCAATAAAAGACAAACTAACTCTAAAGGAAAAGGATGGATTCTCGATAGTGGTTGCTCCAAACATATGACGGGAGATCCATCATTGCTCTCCGAAGTGATTAGCATCAAGGATGGTGCAACGGTCACTTTTGGAGGTAATCAAAAGGGAACCATCATTGGAGTAGGTATTGTCAGTAACCCTTCAAAACCCTTAATTACTAATGTATTTCTTGTTAGTTGCTTATGTCACAATCTCATTTCCATTAGTCAACTTTGTAACAAAGGTTACAAGGTTAACTTTGGAGAAGGATTGTGTGCAATTGTTGATTCTAATTCGAATGTTTTATTTTCCGGTATTAGGCATAAAAATATTTATTATTTGAGCTTGTCTAAAACCGTAGAACATTGCTTAGTTGCTAATACAAGTGAACAACTACTATGGCATCGCCGTTTTGGTCATGTTCACTTCAAGCACTTATATAAGTTAGCTAAGCATGATCTAGTCAAATGTTTTCCTAAAATTGCTTTTAGTAAGAAAAAATTTTGTGATTCGTGTCAAAGAGGTAAACTTAGTAAATCATCCTTTAAGCTTAAAGAAGGCATTACTTCTAAGAGGCCCCTAGAACTTCTTCATCTAGATTTATTTGGACCAACTAGAATCGCTTCTTTAGGCAATGCTCATTATGGATTAGTTGTCGTTGACGACTTCTCTAGATTTACTTGGGTTTCATTCTTAACTAATAAGAATGAAGCTTTTGAAGAGTTTACCATATTTGCAAAAAAAATTCAGAATCTCTTAGGATCCACCATTATCAATATCCATAGTGATCATGGATGAGAATTCGAGAATGAATCTTTTACAAAGTTTTGTGATGACACCGGGATAACTCATAACTTTTCCTTCCCTCGGGCACCACCACAAAATGGAGTTGTAGAGAAAAAGAATAGGACTCTTATTGAGTGTGCTCGTACTATACTCCATGATAGTCATCTTGGACTATAATTTTGGGCAGAAGCGATGCACACGGCATGTTATGTGCTCAATAGGATCCTAGTGAGACCCCGAACGAACAAAACTTGTTTTGAGTTGTTTTATGACAAAAAGCCTCAAGTTAAGTATTTTCGAGTTTTTGGTTCAAAATATTTTATCAAGAACACTTTTGGTAATTTAGATAAATTTGAGCCAAGATCCGATGAAGGAATTTTTTTCGGATATTCCACACGTAGCAAAGCCTACCGGATATACAACAAGACTTCTTCAACGTTCAAGGAATCACTACACGTATAATTTTATGAATTCCTCATGTTGATGATGATAGTGTAGATGCTATTTTTAATTCTCTTAGTAATGTTAGGATTAATGATTCCATTATTGAGACTAACACTACTAATAAGATTGTTGAAAATGTTCCAAGTGATGCAGGAATACCCAAAGCTTACCCGACCTTTCAGAACCATCCACATAAACAAATAATTGGAGATATTGGTGTGGGTGTTCGAACGAGATCAAGAATTGAAGAATTCTCTCATTGCGCATTTGTCTCTACCATTGAGCCAAAGAACATCCAAGAAGCTTGTGAGGATAGCTCTTGGATAGTGGCAAAGGAAGAAGAACTAATGGAATTCGAGAGAAATGAAGTTTGGGAACTCGTTCCTCTTCCAAGTGGTCACCAAGTTATTGGGACCAAATGGATCTTCAAGAACAAGACCGATGAGAACGAGGTAATCACAACGAACAAAGCAAGGTTAGTAGCTCAAGGCTACCGGCAAGAGGAAGGTATTGATTTCGAAGAATCTTTTGCCCCCGTAACTAGATTAGAAGCTATTAGATTGCTTTTATCTTTTGCATCCCATAAGAATTTCAAACTATGTCAAATGGATGTCAAAAGTGAATTTTTAAATGGGATTATCAATGAAGAAGTATATGTTTCTCAACCTCCCGGTTTCATTCATGAAAAATTTCCAAACCATGTTTTCAAACTTAAGAAAGCATTGTATGGGTTGAGACAAGCTCCTAGAGCTTGGTATGATCGACTCAAGACCTTTCTTTTGGATTTAGGTTTTAAAATGGGAGAAGTTGATTCTACACTCTTCATTAAAGATTATGAAAATGACATCCTTTTGATTCAAGTTTATGTAGACGATATTATATTCGGTTCTACTAACTTTTATCTTTATCAAGAATTTTCTAAGTCTATGAAGGATGAATTCGAGATGAGCCACATGGGATAGCTCACTTACTTCCTTGGACTTCAAATTCGACAAATGAAGGATGGGACTTTCATACATCAGACAAAGTACACATGGGAGCTTATTAAGCGATTTAGGATGGAATCGTCTTCAAGAAAAAGGACTCCCATGAGTATGACAACCCATATACACAAGGATGAGAACGGAAAAGATGTAAACGTTCGTCTATATCGATGTATGATCGGTAGCTTACTTTATTTAACCGCTAGTAGGCCCGATATCATGTTTTTTGTATGCTTGTGTGCTAGATATCAAGCTAGACCTAAGGAGTCACACTTGATTGCGGTTAAACGAATATTTCGTTATCTCAATCAATCCCTAGATTATGGGTTACTCTACCCTAAGTCTAGCACATATGAGTTAATCTCATATAGTGATGCCGACTTTGCCGGATGCAAGTCTGACAGGAAAAGTACTAGTGGCACGTGCCATTTCCTAGGAAATTCCTTAGTTTCTTGGTTTTCTAAGAAACAGAACTCGGTGTCATTGTCCACAACTGAAGCGAAATATATTGCCGCTGGTCTTACATGTGCACAAGTTCTTTGGATGAGACACACTCTTAGTGACTATGGTGTCAATTGTGATACTTGCCATATCATGGTTGATAATCAAAGTGCTATATGTCTTTCCAAGAACCCGGTACATCACTCCCGTACCAATCACATAGATGTGAGACACCATTTTATTAATGATCATGTAGCTAAGAAGGACATCATCTAAGAGTACATTGAAACCCAAAAACAAATTGCCGACATCTTCACAAAACCTCTTAAAGAAGATTCTTTTGTGAGGTTGCGTGGAGAATTAGGAATTATGGGTGAATCTTAAATTTAGGATCTCAACATATATGTTATAACATTTTTTGAGCTCATATCATCATGTTGCCTATCTTCATTTGATATATCTTATATATGTGTTTAAGAAAGGCAATTGAGATTTATGTGATTTCATGAATTCTTTGAGATTGATTTTAGAGATTTATGTTATAATTGATTTATTGTTTTACATTGTTTTTATGATGAGTTTGTGATTAAAGTATAGGTCCTAGGGTGAGTGTTCATATCCTCTGGATTTTTATCTCATTGTGCATTTTTGGACCAGGACAGACGACTGTCTTTCCTTCGACAGTCGACTGCCATACTCTATCTTCTCAGTCAGAAACTTATATCTTTCGCACAGTCGACTGATGACAATTTTACAGTCGACTGTTATTTCAACAGGCGACTGCATTTTAGTCATCAGGCGATTGTTTTCTTTATCAAATTTTCCCAGTGCTCTCTGTCTTTTTGATGAAGTTTATTGATTCTCAGTCAGTCGACTGATGTGTAGCGTACAGTCGACTGTCCCACGGACAGGTGACTGTGGTTTACTCAACAGTCGACTGTCTGTCATCCTAAGCTTTTTTCTTATAACTTCATCCAGTCGACTGACTTTTGTTCATCAGTCGACTGTCTACTATTGTGACGGTTCAGTGCTTCGATCTTAGCCGTCGATTCTTTGATCCAACGGCCCAGATTATTTTCCCTACCTTATATAAGTCGAGACGTATCTTTTCGACACGTCTTTCTCTCTCCTCCGACTGAAAACTGTTCTTTTTCCCGCTCGAAATTCTTTGTCAATCTCTCCTCCGATTTCTTCGTGGCAACACGATCTTCCTCCTTCGTTTGGTTGATCGTGTCACCGCTCTCGAGAAGCTTTCTACTTCTATGGATGAGAAGCTCAATCTTCTTCTGGAGCTTCAGTATAAATCCTTCTTGCTTCATGGATTTCCCATTCCTGCCGAGCTTCAGGCTCTATTCTCCAAATCTGAAGATACGGCCCATGTTGGTGTTCCTCCTCCTCCAGGCTTTGTGCCTGTATCTTCAGTGGTCTAGACCCCTGTTGTCCAGACTCCTGTTCATGGTCATGCAGAATCCTCTGCTGCTCGTGCTTCAAGAGGAACACTCCAGCTTTTCCTACTCATCGCTCTGCTAGGCTGATGTTCCGCTCATTTGGTCGCCCTTCGGACCCCTCCGTCATTCACATTGACTGACGTTGCAGCTGTTGCCTTTTGTTCACTTACCCGGAGACCTAGATTTTTTTTGGTCTGTTTTTGGTTGGGTTGAGTGGTTCTTCAGTGTGTTTGATGGAGTCTATCTGTATGATGGTTAGATTTTATATATGATGATGTACGTTGATATCTGATCATGATGTATTTTTTTGCGATCATGATGTTTTTTTACGGACATGATGATGTCCATATGTCTGTGTACTCATGTCATCTTATACTAGCAAATAACCCGTGCACACGTGCACGTGGACTGAAAAAAATGGTCGAAAAGGGGGGGAGAATAAAAAGTATGGGGGGTGTGTGTGTGGAGGGGTCAGGGGAAAAAATGTAAAAATCCGGGTTGTATGTGCAAAATTCCACCACCACCTCTCTTATCCCTAGTCATTACACGTGCCCATAGGACACGGTTTATTTAATGGCTGAGTTTTTCCCCCCACACCACACCTCCTCTCTTATCCCTCAAAATCTCATCTCTTATATTTCCTCTTATTCTCTTATCCAATTTCTCACATCCAAATTCTTTTATCCAATTTCTCTTGATAACATCCCTCTTTTATATAATAGATATCCAAATTCTCTTATCCAATTTCTCATGTCCAAATTCTCTATCCAACTTCTCTTGATAACATCCCTCTTTTATATAATATATATCCAAATTCTCTTATCCAATTCTCATGTCCAAATTCTCTTATCCAATTTCTCTTAATAACATTCCTCTTTTATATAATAGATATCCAAATTCTCTTATCCAATTTCTCATGTCCAAATTCTCTTATCCAATTTCTCTTGATAACATCCCTCTTTTATTTAATAGATGTATATGTGTATATGTATATGTATATGTGTATGTTTATTTATGTATGTATATACTCTTGTCCAAATTCTCTTATCCAAATTCTCGTGTCCAATTTCTCTTATCCAATTTCTCTTGATACCATCCCTATTTTATAGAATAAATGTATGTATATGTATGTATGTATGTATATGTATATATGTATTTATGTATATGTATGTATATACTCTTGTCCAAATTATCTTATCCAATTTCTCTTATCCAATTTCTCTTGATAACATCCCTATTTTATAGAATAGATATAAGATATTGCTGTTTCGTCTTTTGTGTCACACCGTGAATAATTACTAATCATATCTGTGTGCTGATTGTGATATTGTCTCCATGAATGATATATTCTCTCCTGATGTGATTTTGAGACAATTTGGACTTGATATTGGATTATTCATGCTATCTGTGAAGTGATGCATTTTTGAGACTATATATTGTTTTCGTATATCTAAAATGTTGATATTGGACTTGCATTCCTCTATTCACATAAGTATATTATATGGTTTTATGAGTTTTGATTCTATATATCTTTATACTCCTTGATTGTTGTTAGTTCTTATTTAGCACGATTATTGTTGTTGTTATTTATTCCCATCTTTTTGGATAATGCCATAGGGGAGAGAAATAAACTTACATACAGATTCATAATGAATGTGCTAAGTATGTGCTAACACTTTGAATCTAAGATTGAAGTTGCCATAGATTCAGGGGGAGTAAGATTACAATGAATAGGGATTTTTATTTCCTTGATTTCAAGAATTGAATTCACTCATATCTTACTCATTTGCTTCAATTGATATATAGATGACCAAATATTTTGTACTAACTTGATTGGCATCTATGTAGGGGGAGTAAGTTTTCATTACGCACAATTATTAATCTTTTTGTTTTTGTTTGTTTGTCATCATCAAAAGGGGGGAGAATGTTGAGTATTGGACTTCTCCATACTTGGTGTTAATGATGAGCAAACATAAAGACTTTAATCTCATACGTTGGATAGAAGAGAGAGTTCGTCAATGTAAATTTCTTTTATATCTTCTAGTACGTAGCTTAGAAGTAGAACTTTGTTGGAGCACTCACTCACATTTTCAATTCTGTCTTTGGACATCATTAAATCATTCGTCCCTAAACTCCAATTCATTTCTTGTTTGATTGTGCTTGTATTGTTTATAACAGTTGACTGCTGAACATTTTACAGTCGTCTGTCTCAAAAACAGTCGACTGTATTATGTTCTACAGTCGCCTGTTATGCATAATCTTTTACAAACTAGTTTTGGGCGTCTCTGTTTTTATTCCCACAGGCGACTCATGAACGATTCACAGGCGCATGTCCAAGTGACAGACGACTGTGTTTTGTTTATCAGTCGCCTATCTATCTTTGCCCAAACTCTGCTGATCTGTCTTTTACGGCCAGTCGACTTATGTTGGATTTACAGTCGACTGTCCATTGGATCAGTCGACTGTCTATGCTGCGACAGTCATCTGTCTGTGAGCCAATTTGTTGACTCAGCTCTCTGGAAATTCTCAGGGTTTTGACATTCGTCTGTATAAGGATTTACAGTCGCCTATTCTGATTAACAGTCGACTGTTTTATCCTCATCAGTCGTCTGTCCTGTTATCTCAGAAGATTTCCAGAATACTTCAACTTACCCATTTTACGGCCAGTCGTCTGTAGAAAGATTTACAGTCGCATGTTGGTTCAACAGTCGACTGTTTATGCTTCATCAGTCGACTGTCCATGTGGTAAGTTACTGTTATGAATTCTCACCTATCCTTGCTGACTGTGCGACAGTCGACTGTAGTTTCCTCAACAGTCGACTGCCGCGAGCGCAGATTCTATCCGTTGAGATTTTTCTCACGGATTCCAAAAGGGTTTTTTCTAATTCTGTTTTGTGGATTTGAGAAACCTATATAATGAGCATCTATTATTCCATTGAGATGTTACCTAGGCTATTGCAAAATCTCTCAAGCTTTCATTCTCAAGATCAAAAGCTCTCAAATCCAAAAGCCCTAAGAATTCTAATCTTTGATCTCTTGCTCTCCAACCTAGAACCAAAGAGTTATCTTCTAGGCATTTGGTGCAATCAAGAGAAAGGGCTTTCTCCTCACTTTCAAGAGAGTTTTTAACACACAACACACTTCTCCTTCAAGTTCTACTTCAAGGCATATGTGATTGTAAGTGTTGCTTTCTTATTTCATAACTTTCGTTATTTGAATTTGCTCTCGCGTTGTGAGAGTGGTTTGCTTGCTCCCAAGTTGTGAGAGTCAAGGTCATTTGATTGTATTTCGATTTCACTTGTAGGGTTGCTACAAGTGGTTTTTAAGGAAACCTCAAGTTAGGGTTCTAACGTGAGTATCCGGAGGTATCCGGGTGGAAGGGACGTTGGATTACCGGGAATAAGTCGGGAAGTGACTTGGGTAATCCGAACCCTTGAAACATCCTTGCGTCTGCATTTGTTTCTAATTGGGTTTAATTTTAATTCCGCAATATTTTGTTGGTTAGCATTTAAATTGGAGTAACTATCTTTTTAAATTGCTTAGACACTATTCAACCTCCCTTCTAGTGTTTTCTCCAGAGCCAGGGTCCTTACAGTATTCGGCAATGGACTTGAAATGCTGTAGACGAAGGTTCTCCTATTCGTAGCACACTCGAGGAAGGATAACATCTTTTTGATGTTTGTATCGATCCTCGAGTGCGGTCCATAACTCGTATGAGTCTTCCACTGTAAGGTAGTCGGCCTTCAAGGTCCGATCGATATGACGTCTGATATAGATAATGGTTTCGACTTATCTATATCAGGCACCTTATCTCTAGCAGCAATGGATTGACTCAAGACCTGGGAGCGCAGATGGAATTTGATATCCAACTGCCAACTCAAGTAATTCTTGCATGTAGCTTCCAATATATCGAAGTCGACGCTTGCTATCTTTGCCATTCATCTAAGCATGTAAAACAAGCAATAATTAAATATTTGAAAGGAAATAAATAATCATGCAATTCAGACTCAAATATCTGTTGTGTGGATCGGTTAGTCACCATTTTCAAAGTACAAAATAAAGTCCATATACAGTCCCATTAAAAAGAAAATACAACTTGGGAACCCTCATAAGGCCCCTATTCTTCCAGAAATATATCTTCTTTGCCATGAGACGTGCGCCAGTCTTGGAAATTTTACAATTTTAATCCTACAATTTCTCTCAAAAGAAAAAATATGCGAGAAAAATAAATGGTGACAAATAGCCGATCCAAAACCACAACAGAATATAGACATTCATCGCAAACACATCAACAATGCAGCATGCATTCGTTTATTCATCACAGACATGTGGTAATATTAATCGCAAATAAATTCATGCTGCGGGCAATAAAAATATGCAACATCACATGCATTTTAATGGAATGAAATATTTATATTTAATAATTAATTGGACTACGTGGAAACGTTATTACCCATTAGGTTAGTTGACTAACAACAGAGCGGTCGCAGGATCCTCATAATTATTAAACGTGAAAAATAATAATCTAATCCAATATGAAAAATGCAATTGATGATGAACTAACATAGAATGGAACAAAATTAATTTAAAAATGGATTAAGAACTTACTGTAAGCCCCTAATTAATTTTCATAATAGTCCTTCGTTAAAAGAAAAAAATTTCGGAAAAACCCTAATTAGGGTTTTGCGGCGACAGGCCACAGGCGGGGTATGCGGGCGCGCGTGGGGAGCAGTGATGTGCACGACGAGCGCACATGACGAGGTGCGCACGACAACGCGGGCACGACAGTCGTGTGCGACGGGCGCGTGCGGGCGGTGACCGGCCGCCCGGCTAGCGCGGCGAGGCACGCGCGGCGGGCACGTGCGGGTGGTGACAGGCTGCCCGGCAAGACGCGCGCACGGAGGGCAAGCGTGCACGCGGCGGGGGAGCACGCGGTGGGCAGGTGCGTGCAGGGAGCGGCTGCAGGCCACACAAGGGCGGGCGCGCGGTGTGGGGGCGCCAATCCCTCTAGATCCATAAATTTCAGAAAAAACAGATTTTTTTATTGTAAAAATATAATTTTAATCTATTCGTAAAAATTTGATTTTTAACATTAAAACTTTGAATTTTTTATCCAAAAATGATTTAAAAACTGTTTTTAATAGAGATCTATGTTTAAAAATATGATTTTTCATACAGATCTTGGTAGAAAAGTAGATCTAATAGAAAACAAAACAAATCCATCATCATGTGCATTAAAAATTATATCTAGGGAATATAGATGATTACCTCTAGATCCTACCCGTCGGATCTAGCGAAGTTTGGAAAAGGAAGCCCAATCCGCGTCCTCGCTATTCGTCTGTTGGTAGAGGTTCGGCTCAGCTGAAGAGTGTGCTGATAATGTGTTATGAATGTGACGGCTACTGAACTCGTAGCCCGATATTTTTAGGAAAAGATTACATAATGGGTGGATACCCTAAACACTAGTGGGCTCCATATGGGCCTACAAAAGCCCATTCATAACAAATTCTATTTAATCTCATTGACACAATGAAATTATAGACATGAGTGTACAAATATAATAACAACTCAAAGAAGTGTCATAGAGTAATAAATTTGCACAAATAATAAAATGTTCTTAAGTACACAGAATTAGTCGACTAATTTATAAAAGTAGTCGGCTATTATTTCAATAGAATGATAAACATGGTATGAAAATCATATTGAATCAATTTTGTTTGAACAACCATAGTCAAGATTAAATCTAACATCCATTTTATTATTCTACACTAGGGTATCAACAAGATAATCATGTAGGAACATGGATACCCCAAATTCATGGGTTCACTCACAACTAACCATTAGGAACCCAAATTCGATTTGAATTTGATTTCCTATGCATATGCACATAATCACGAACTTTATACATATCATGCATAACATTTTCAATATAAGCATTTTTATCTCTATTATTCAAATGTCTAGGAACTGAAATCATTCCATCATGCTACTTAGTGTTCTTCCTAGCATGGTGTAAAATGTGTTTGTATGAGGCATGTGATACATTGTGATCCATGTATGTGTGTGTCACATGTGTGTATTATGTGCACGAGAATTAGTATACTTTCCATACATGAACGCATGGCGTTTCTAAACATTATTTGCAAGCACATAAGTGGGTTTATGTTCAACAACATGGTGTGTTGTGTGGATATGCTTATATGGAAGAGTGGATTTAGCATTGGATTGTTCTTAACTTTTTCAAGTTTTTGAACGAGTTCCTCATGCTTGAGCTTACTCGTGCACAAATCATTAGCAAGCTTCTCAATTTTATCATTTAAGCTAGAGATAGAAATGGCATGCTCATTTCTCAATAAATCATGATCAATTAACACTGCATCATTTTTGGCCTTAAAGCGGTTTTGATCATGTAATGAAATATTAGAACCACTATAATCATTTTTCAAATCATGATAATCATTCAATAAGTTGTCATGTTTACTAGATAAATCGTCATAGTCATTAATCAAAGTTCTATGAGAAATTTCTAACTCTTTATTCTTCTTTCTTAATTTTTCAAATGCCATATATAATCTCTCGTACTTAACTTCTACATCAACTTCTTCAAAATTATCTGAGTTAGAGTTACTTACATCTTCTTTGTCCACTTAATGTGCCATCATGCACATTTCATTTGTAGTTTGCTCTTCCTCTTCTTCTTCATCACTTGAGTCATTCGACTCCGAATCGATCTCTTCTTCGTTGGTAGTGGTGATGTCAAAAATCCATTCATCGTCATTTTGTGTCTCCATGGATTGTGATTCAGTTTTAAGTTCTCCATACTTTTCTTCCAACAATTTCATGATTTGTTGAGTGTTGTTGGCCTCTGCAATATCATCAAACACACTATCAGATAAACATGAGTATAGTATGTGCTTTGACTTGATGTTTACTCCAAAGATCTCTTTCTGATCAATGGTCCAAGTAGCTCGTGGAGTAGTAGGAACTTCATATGGTTCTTATAGGACTGTTCACCATTCAAGATTGGTTGCATTGATGAATACTTCAACTTTATTTTTCCATCTCTGAAGATTTGTTCCTTCGAAGTAAGGAGGTGCGCCAATGGAATGACTGGATCTGATCAGGTCTATTGATGCCATCGCTTTTACCTCGCTTTGATACCAAGTGTTAGATCCTGTGGATGGCAAACAACACTAGAAGAGGGTTAATAGGGTTGTTAACAATTATAATTTTTTTCGATAAACAATGATCCTTCTATGTGTTGTCTAAGTTACAAATTGAGTTGCCTCAAATCTGAACTTAATCAACGATTATATGCGTGTAAAAGATTGAGAGGTAATAACAACAGAAATGAAAGCGTACAAGCAATAATAATAAAAGAATAAATGAGTCAAAGTCACAACGCAAACACACGACAATTTACCCTGGTTCGGATAGGCAAGTCCCACTTGCACATTGTATCCTGCAACAACCAATCCACTAGTTCTCAACGAGAGCAAACCTTACCTCAAACGAAGAGGACTTCATACAACTACCTAGCTTCCCTCGCTAGGAATTTCAGCACCTAGTTACAGCGAAACTAGGATTTCCACTATTCCCTTATAACACGGGAATTTACAATCCAAAGTCTTGTTCAAAGACTAACAACAAATATTAAATGAAAGTACAATTTTCCTATAGCCAATAGTATATGTAAGTGAAACATGTCTAAATAAAAATTTTCTTTTTGATCAAATATATGATACTGAATACAAACACGATTTGATCAAAAACTTTGTCTTGAAACTCGATTCTCTAAAATGTAGCACTTTGGCTTTAAAGATCGAAAAATAAAATATTCTAATCTTCGAAAAATATGAGATTTAAAATTGGTTCAAAGATTAAAATAAAAGAACTTGTATTTTGAATCTCAAATAGAAAGAAATTAGAGCTTGGAGATCAAAATATCAAGTATAAAGAAAAGGCTAAAAAGATTATTGAAAATAGATCTTAGAAAAGATTAGAACTCAAATTAAAAACAGTAGCCTTTAAAGTTCAAATCACAAAGAATGGAGAGAGAGAGAGAGAGAGAGAGAGCAATGTTGAGATTTTTCAATAAGAATAATGATATATATGTTATGAACAGGCTTTTGTAGGCCCAAGTGGAGCCCACTAGTGTTTAGGGTATCCACCCATTATGTAATTGTTTTCTATAAATACAAGGCTACGAGTTCAATAGCCGACACTCTCATAACACGTTATCAGCACGCTCGTCAGCAGAGCCGAACCTCTGCCGACGAATGAATCGCGAGGACGCAGATTGGGCTTCCTTCTCCAAACTTTGCTAGATCCGGCGGGTAGGATCTAGAGATAAATGGCAAAGATAGCGAGCGTCGACTTCCATGCAAGAATTACTTGAGCTGGTAGTTGGATCTCAAATTCCATCTGTGCTCACAGGGCTTGAGTCATGCCATTGCTTTTGGCGATATAGTTTCTGACATAAATAAAGCGAAAGCTATTATCTATATCAAACGCCATATCGATCGGACCCTGAAGGCCGAGTACCTCATAGTGAAAGACTCATACGAGTTATGTACCGCACTTGAGGATCGATACAAACATCAAAAAGATGTTATCCTTCCTCGAGCATGATATGAATGGGAGAACCTCCGTCTACATTATAAGGGACCATGCGGGGCTACACACACTAGAGGGGCGGTGAATAGTGTAATGGCAAGCAAAGTGATAAATTAAAAGTTACTAAAATTAAATCACAATAAGCAGCGGAAATTAAAGAGTATGTTCAATAACAAAAATTGCAAACACAAGGATTTTACCCTGGTTCCCCAAAACTTGGGTACGTCCAGCCACACCAATATTCACCATAATTCCCATAAAGAGAAGTGAATACAATCTCACACAGAGATACCTCACACAGAGGAATTTGGATTCCCACAAAGAGATTTCCTTACTCTCACATAGAGAGACCTCACACAGAGGATTTGGATTCTCACACAGAGAAATCCTTCAACACAGAGAGACTGACCGGCCGTCCATTTGACACGCAAACCAGGACGGGGATACTGGAATTAGAATTTATAAATCGCAAGCGCACGGTGTCGAAGTGTGGCTTAGGAGTCGATCACGGGGAGGCGTGTGTTGTACTCATAAACATTTAGAAACCGGATCACCCGGTGGATGAGCTAGCCTATTCTCTGGTTGGTTGTCACGATAGTAAACTAATGGAAAAGATGTAAGAGGTAAAAAGGTAACCTAGGACTTTGGCTTCTGCCCTAATCATGGGTTCTCACTATTATGGCCAAAGGATAGGAATTTGACCGAATGCTAAGGTTTGGCAGTGAGACGTTGCCTCTAAAAGTGGTACCTAGTGTCCCATGGGCCCGATATTCCGGTCGATGATCAGGATGATACGCTAGGTCTACCTGGCTTCAGACGGTGGGCATTCCCATGTCCAACACCATCCAACTCCGGGAGCACTAAGTTCGCAACGATTGCTCCCAACATTTCGTCCAAGCCGTTCTCACGTGCAGGGACTCAATGTCAACGCTAGGGGGTGAGCTATGGCTAGAGAATCAAACTCCCGTTTTATTTCATCTTGGCCCAATGGTCAAAGGCAGTTTTTCTCCTGCCGATGACAATGAAACTCCCCCGCGTAACCATCAAAATCCCTAGATCCGATTGGATCCCTAAACCAAAGTCCGTTCTAGGAAGAACCCACGAAGGGGCTTCCACCAATGTGCCAGATTAAAGAACTACTCACTAAACTTGGTATGAAGTGCAAAAACAGAAAATATAGCCATAAGAATTCAAATCAAGCGATTGTTCAGCATAGCAAATAGATGCATGAACACAATATAAAAGTATGAAAGCGATCAAAGAACTTACAATAAGAGTTTAATTCGAGCAGCTGAAAATCCCTAAAAACAGCTTTAAATGGGAAAACCTAGCCCGATTTATACAAGTGGGCAAGATGCCAGGGAATATTCCCACAAAAAGACAAAAATAGACATTCACCCGATCGGATGAAACTTCACTCGATCGGGTGAGACAATGGAAAAATCTGTCTTCGGCTCTGATAAATTCTCATCCGATCACTGAACCGATCGGGTGAGTCTTGAGTTTCATGAGCTTGGGAAGCAGCTACAGGTGACCCGATCGGTTGAAAGTGTCGACCCGATCGGATCACAATTTTGGCCTTCGAAACTGCCCTCTGTAAAATATCCATCCGATCACAGAACCGATCGGGTGGATCTATCTCTTCTTTTGCACTGACACGGACCGCTTGAGCCGATCGGTAGGATGTTCCACCCGATCGGTTGAGAGCTGATACATAGTTATCTTCGACAAATGGCTCTCGGGATCTTGTGCGACACTTTCCGTTGCTCCGGAGCTTATGATGTTGGCCATATATGTCCCCTGCGCTAGCAATGTCCTGCAAAAGCATGTAACATGACGAAAGTAGAAAGAAATTGAAAACATAAAGAAACGGATACGAAATAACGAAAAAGTGACGGAAAACGACGGAGAAGACGTGCGTTAATATATAAAATATAACCGCATGTCAAAATCCTCCAAGCTTAACCATTTCTCGTCCTCGAGGAAGACGAGTGAGAATAGAAGCCCGGCGGGAGAAAATAGAAGGAGAGAAACAGACATAGAAAAAGGAAACCTAGATTACCCGTCAGATCCAACGAAAACAATCACAACACACTAAGCAAGCACGCGAGAAGCGTAACACTAAGCCCAGGAATATGAGTTCATATTAGTGTCGTGGGTTCACGCGGTGAAGCGCGAGTGAGCGCGGTGGTGAGCTAGCCAACGGTGTAACTATCTAAACCATGCGATGAAGCTCCATATACACAAATATTGGAATAACCCAAATATCGAACCAATACGAGTTTGCGGTGAATAATAGTTCAAGCATGCATGAGAACAGAGTAATAATAGAAACATTTCATATGTTCGGGACTCTACCGCTAGAAACTAGGACATCGCTGCACGATTGTCAAGATGATTGCTAGAAAGCTCCTATGCCAAGTGTGTTCGAAAATGAAAGGGGTTGAGTAGGTTTGGAGGAGAGCACTTGGCACAAATTCTCGCCTTCCCTTTATTCACAGCGGTAGGAGCAATATTTACAATAGAATTTTTTTCGGTTTAGGGTTTTTGTATTTTTTTTCGGATTTTGGCTATACATATTCGTTATTTTTTTTTCTCTTCCTCTCTTTTTTTTCTTTTTTCTTTGGATTTTCCAATCTTCTCTCCCTTTTTTTGTAGACGTAGGAAAATGCGCATTCTCCAAAAGCGGGAGAACGATGCGCTAGTATGTCAAAATTGTGTACTCTCCCAAGTGGGAGTTAAGTACACGACGAGGGGATTTGCACCAAGTAAAACAAAAAAGAATTCGAATTCTAAACACTTGGCAAAAGGTGTTTTTTCGCAGATCAGAGCGTAAGCAACATGGGTTATCCTAGTCCGATTGGTAGAGTCCCGACACATGCAATTTGAAGCGTATATATATGTATGATTCATGCATAATGAAGCAGAAAGTAGAAGCAATATACCGCATATTCGGAATTGAAGCATGATATTCTAGGGGTCATCCATGGATGAGCATATAAAACCAAATCACGGCCTAGAAGCACTCCAACCAGCTAGTCACAACATACAACTCAACACAAAAAGTAAAGTGAACCC